>JARKIB010000639.1:0-48174 GCA_029378385.1 Mycena metata | reverse complement strand
ATGAGCGCTCGCGTCGTCCAAATCCGATATTATTCCGACAACGACGCTTCTTCAATCGCCACTTCTACCCCTTCGTCTGTATTTTCTCCTGCCCTTTCAGCGGACAGCACCGTGACTTCAGCACCGTCCGAGGTGCCCTTGCGGTCTCCTACCGCCTCCACCTCAACAGCCACCCCATCCTCTCCGCGTCATCCCTTCCCACTTCACATCCCGGCGTTGACGCAAGCGCAATCCGCCATCCGTGGTCTGTTCGTTCATCCAAATGGCGACGTATCACAGTCTAATCCCTCACCACTGGCTGTTCCTGCTGCACCCGCCGCCCGCACTTCGAACCTTCCGGACATGGGCGGGAGCCCTCCGCGTTTCTTACCACCGGCTGGACCGAGCAGTCCAAATCGCACCGCTGAGTCGCCTTCGTCATTCGCCCCTCTCAATGAATATTTTCCACCACCACCGTCGGAATCCGAAGTGGGTGAGGCCCAGCGCCTGGCGCTGCTCAATGCGCAGCACAATTCCGCTTCATCGGCGTATTACCAGGCTGGCCTGCGAGTGGTCGAGAATGGACGTAGAGACGGGGAGGTATATGGGGCTCACCGAAGCATTGAGGCACCGGATTCGCGTCGGAGAGAACAGTCTCCCGAGCGGGCAGCGTGGATGGCAACAACTGCTCGAAGCGTCGCGTCCTCGTCGATTCCCGGTGGAAGTAGTGACTCGCAAGGCCACGTCGTATACGAATCCTCCAGCCTTGCGGACAACCCTCCCATGAGTGTTGTCGGGATGACAGCGGACCGTGTTCCAACCCGCGTATCCCCGACGACATCTCCACCGCGAGTGGCCTATGTCCCTTCGAACGCGTCCTCTTCTACAGCAGTGGAGTCCGACCACCGCTGGCGAGATTCATACGCGCAAAATGCCCGCAACGTTCCAGTCTCGCAGCTGGTCGAGCTCGACGGTCCGCATCTCGGGGATCGGACCCGTGTGCTGAGCGACCCGGGGAGATACGAGGAATTGCGAGGGTTGAATATGCTTTCTGACCGCCAGCGCGATACATACGTCAATGCTTTTGCACCGGGTACCCAACCAAGGGCGCTGCAGCTTCCTGAAATTCCGGCGGTTGTGCGCTCGGATGACAGTCATGGAGGCGGCAGGGTGTCACCCATCCAGGAACGTTCTCGTCGAGTGTCCGGCAATCTATGGAGCTCGCTACCCCAGCTTCCTGACCGGCGCTCGCCTGTACAGGCGCCCTCCCGTCCGTCGAGTACACCGCCGCTACCGCGCATCGATACCTCTCGGGCTTCGGATCGTCGTATGGCGGAAAATAACATGAACACTCCAGTGCACACACAGCCCCAGCCCCCTCCCCAACGCGAAGCCATCGTTGCCCAACCACCACCACCACATACTGCCCCGCCCATCAACTCCACTCGCTCCCGCACACCTCTCGCCGGGCCCCGTGTCCTCCCTGCGGAGCCACAACGACGGCGGTCTGACGGCGACCAGCCCATGAGCACCTCTCCCGGCCTCCTCAAGCGGACCTCTGCCATATTCCACAGATCATCCAGTCCCGAGCACTCCGCCCCTCGCGAGGTCCCAGTGACTCGCCCTCCTCGGCCAGGCGCGCTGCCCCTCGATCCTCAGCGCAGGCGTTCTGACGGGTTTCAGTCTGTTGTGCCACCTCGCCCGCCGATGCCGCCTGTACAAGCCCAAGCGGCTCCCGCACCCCGTAACGTGCGGTGGAACGAGAACCTCGTGTGTCCCTCTCCGATATTCGCCAGCCAGCGGAGGAAGGGGTGGTTCAATCGCAGAGGGTAAAAACATTTTTCTTGTCTATTTTTTTCGATTTCATCTGTGTTGATTAACTTTTTTTGATCATCTGTAGGGACCAGCTGTGGACGAACGACGGTGCGTACAAGCCGGCCCCGGCAGACCACGAATTTCCGCCGGACTTGCGCGACTACCCTGCCTATGGCAGCGGCTGGATGAACGAGGATGGCGTGCGCATTGATATGGGTCATCGGCTCATTCCCAAGGCGCCGCTTCGTTCTGCGTTGAAACAGCGGCAGGCTCGGGGGCCGGTTATCGAGGTTGAACACAGGAATTGAAGCGATATGGTCCTTTCTCCTTCAAGTATCTTTCATTCTATTTTGCCGAGGCTCTTATTTTTATTTAACTTATTGACGTATAGCGTAGCTGTAATATTTATCTAGAGGCGGTGTAACTTATGAGGCTCGGGCTGATATGGTTTACGTCCGTGGCCATCCTTTTTTTACTAGATTCTTCGACATGACCCTTACGAATAACGAGTCACTGGCTCACGAACTTTCCACCACATTCCCTTCCGTTGAATAGTTGACCCATGTCTTATGTCTTTACGTGCTAATAAATTTGTTGCCGAAAACAACCGATGCCGAAGCTCGGCGAGCTTGCCATAAGGTTTTGCCGAGCACCGCATTGTGCGTCGGCAGGGCGGAGCACAAACATGCCGCACATTTATTTTTGTGTGCGAGTCAAAAGAGTCCGCTTCTGCAACGTGCCCACCACGCCTGCGTCCTACCTCCCACCATGTCGTATCTCCGCCTGGACGAAGTCGAGAGAGTCGCTCATGCAACCGTTGCAGCGTTATTGCGCGCAGGGATCAGAAGCTGTCTCGTCGGCGGCATGGCATGCTCAATTTACGGGAATCAGAGGGTACCCGGTGTGCGTTATCACCCTTGAGTATACCCACTCGACTTTGCTTGAACGCTAGATAGGATGTCGATATAGTCTGTTTGACAGACAAACATACGCAGGTGGAACTCAAGGCACTCTTGGTGGCCAATGACCCCAACTTCTACACCGTCGCATCCAAAGACCCGTTTGCGACATATCGGGTCCTGTGGTACCGCATGCCCCTGGGCTTCCGCCGCTGCAAAGTCGACGTCCTTTTGCCAGGCATCATGAACATCCCCGCGGTGCCAATCCCCCGCATCGCGTACAGGAAGAGTCGCAGCGACCTTCCACTGATGCCCTTCCTGCCGCTTCTGCTCCTCAAACTACAGGCGTGGCAGGACCATGGCGAGGCGGATAAGCTGTACCTTCAGGCTAAGCAGCACGTCGATGTGCGAGACATCGACGAATTGCTTGAGCTTGCTGTGTCCAAGTACGGCATCGATTTGAAGAAGGACGGGAAGTGGCTTCCGGAATCTTTCCTCAAGGCGGCGGTGAGGCGGGTCAAGGCCTATGTGAGAAGGTTCCCAGAGTCTGCGGAGAACTGGAGCGCCATTGGGTTCAGGGTGTGATTAAGTGGGAATATTTCAATCGATCGAATAGCTGAACTGTACATACTCGTGTTTCTGTACACAACTTGAATTGGACCGCCATCTGAAGCGTTACAGTGACTCCTCAGTTTTATTCCCATCCACCAAAACTCAACTCTCCCATGACATCCCAGGGCACTCCGTCATCGATATTTTTTGGTTGAGGATCCATTCGTAAAGTTATTATGTCTGAGGGAGCTAAAATTTTGAACAGCATTTATGCTCGATTTAAGTGACAAAGTACCTTGCATTTTAGCATCCATCTTACCAGGCGCTTGAGAAACGACCTTTGATTTTGGCATGATCAAGTATCTATTTGCGATCACAGGGGCGTGGGAACGTTAATTGAACATGCGGTCTCGGTCGGGATGTAGGAAAAGTCCGTTAGGATGGTTTGTTGTAAACTTGGAGCTTAGTCTATGGACCGTGCTAGCATAATATGCATAATATTGCCTCGACCCTTGGCAAAACCCACCATTTCGAAATCTACTCTCCTCAATACCCAAAGCGTACAACATTCCTAGGAACGAAGGCACCTGTACTTGCGTTGTGCTGTAAACCGAGAAGGGTGAGCTCCGCTTTGGTTCCCGTTCTGTTGCACTCTGTCGCCATTTTTGGACTGGTGAACTGAAGGAAGGAGGGGGGGAGCACTGCGTGAGAACGTTTTAGTTACAATAGTACACGTTAATCATATTTTTGAGTTAACATCGCTTCCTCCGAACGCTAAACAAACCTCCCAGTCAGCCTTCACGCTTCACGCATCCTCCTCCCTCCACGCCTCCTCCCATCCAATCCCACCAAAATCCCAAAAGCGCTCACCCTCGCCACACATCACCCACCCCACCGCGTCCGTCATCTTCCCCGCAACGCGCACAAAAAGCGTACCATCCAACCCCGCCGCGCCCTCGTGCGTCTCCTCGCCCTTTCGTGCGCCGTCACTGGCAAGCGCACCGATGACGCCGCCGGCGGGGGTGGCACCATATTTCTGCGCGCAGTAGAAGAGCATTCGGATCGACTTCACGACGTGCGGCTCGGTGTGCATAGTGGCGTTGTTCAACAGCGCGAGCCACGGGCTGCCGGAATTGGAGGGCTTACTCTTCGCGGACGTTGGAGATACAACGGGGTACGACATCGCGAGCGCGGGGTCAATGCGCGGGCGGCCGCGCAGGATGACGAACAGCGCCGCACTGCGCACGTACGCGTGCAGCAGCTGGGCCTTGTGCAGCGGCGATTTGAGCGCATCGACGACGACGCCGAGGAAGAGCGACCCCGTCAGGAAGTGCATCAAGTAAAAGTCCATCCGGGGCGCGCGATCGCGTTTGCCCGTCGCGCCTAAAAGCAGGGTCGCCTGCCACATGCATTCCTCCACCTTCTTCGCAAAGTGCGCGTCCGAGGCGGTGGGGTCCTGGAGGTTGATGTTGAAGGTCCATTTGGCGTAGATGGCGCGGATGGCGGCTGCGCCTGCGGGGTTGGATGCGGTCCATTTGCTGAGGCGCTCGGGGGTGAGTTGCTGCGTTTCGTAGGGAGCGGGGGTCAGGTCCGGGGAGTCGTACAGCTCGCGGAGAAGGGAGAGCAGGGTTGCGGACTCAGCGCCGGACTGAATTTCGGGGAGCCCAGACTCTTCGTGCATTACGCCGGCTGCGACAGGCGCCGCGAGCGCGGCTTGGGAGAGACCTTGAGATGAGTAAGTTTACATAAATCAGTCCGAGTCGGTAGCATAAGGACGGGGGTTTGGGTACCTTGCGCTACCATGAAGTCCTGCCCGAACTCGAGTCCAAGCTGTATAGTATATTATATAGGCACTGTCAGATATGCCAGGGAAGTAACAACGGTGGTGACGAACCCCGGTTTCGATTATTGGGTGCAACAAGCTCCCGATGAAGCGCGCGAGCATGAACGTGCCGTTCGCGTTTGCCTCTGGCGAGAACACATAACGCTCCAGCGTCGCGCCCACTCCGTGCTTTCCAATCTCCCCCGAGAAAAATGAGAGGTAGTCGGGGTACCGAAGCGCACTTGATGTTGAAATCAGCTGTGGTGTGGTACAATATAAATATAATCGAGAGTAGACGCACTTTTGCTTGCCAAGGTGGCTCTTCCAATTCGTCTCGTCGATTGGGCTTGCCTTGTCCGGCACGCCATTCAAATGCAGAGGCCGCTGCGTAGCCGCTTCCTTCTCGTACATCGCGCGGATCCATTCGGTCGGCGCGCCGAGGTCGTGCAGAGACAGAATGCTTCCAGCAGCGCCAACCCGTCAATAATTGCGAATGAACAAAAAATGGATTCAGACTCACTGATGCGAAAGGTGGTTAGAAAAGTTCTGGTCGTTGTGGAAGCAGTGATGCGCTTCATAGTCCTTGTGCAGGAGCTTGGCGACGAGCGCGGTTGATTCGGGTGTCGACCCGGGGAAGTAGACGAGACCGGGCTTGAGGGGTTGCGTTGGGAGTGTGTTCATAGTGGTCATGATGAAGCAGGAGATAGGACGCAGTGGACAGAGATGGAACTTGACCGGTCGACTTTAAGACGAAGGTTTCAATGCGCTCTTCAATCGCCGGGGATGGTATGTACCAACGAATCCAAGTCGATGAAGCGGTTCAAGGAGAAGCAACGCGTCAGCGGCCAGAGTACGGCCGGAGCTGCGTAGATGGGTACCACATGACTCGGATGTCACGGAAGTCCAAGGTTGGGAATTCGAAGGGCGCCAAGGTCCGGTAGACGCCTGAACGTTGAAGCCAGAGGCAATTCAGCGCGTCATCTCTTCCGATGATTGGGAAGGGACATGTGTACGGTATTCCGACGTCTGGTCAGCGATGCCCTTCGGAATTCTTCAGTGTGTAGTACTATGGTGTGAACTTGAACATTGAGAACAAAGCTGAAATGATGATACATATGAATGTGGAACTTGCCGGTAGAGAGAGGGAGACAGAATCAAGAATCTCGGCCCTACGAATGGTCGTCTTGAATAACCTTGAAGGCTTCAAGGATGGTTCAGAAATTCGGGTGAAATATGGGACGTGAGAATTACCTTCCTTATCCACGGTTAGACACCCGATGGCTGTGTAGGCCGCTTAACGTCTCCTGTACTGCGCTACTTGTAACGGAGCGGTATTATCTTATCTCTATTTTCTCACACTCCTTTATCTACTCATTGACTCGATGCCGACGTACTTACATCTCTTCAATCACTCCCTATTTTTACTTACTATATATACCTGTACCGTACGTAGATCGTTCTTTGGTCAATCTTACTGTTACGCCACTTACTCTTGTTGGACCGACCAACCGACAAAACCTCTCTCTCTCTCGAAAACTTCTGTGCCGGGACTAGCCGCCGACTCTTCGCCGACAGCTCCCCGTCACATCTTTTTAAGTGTTCGACACCGTCGCTTCTCTGCTGGTTCCCCCTGGTCTGATCAACCTGGTCTACCACTCTGTTGCGACACCCCGCAAAATCCAAAGAACTATGTCTGCTGTGCATCACACTCGCAGCGCTACCCGCGCTGGAGTTCTTCCGCCTCCCGCCGCCATCTACAGCCCCGCTAGATATTCTTTCGGTTCTGTGGATGACCTGCTGGATATGGATACCCCCGCCATCGATCCGTCGATGAGCATCCCAGCCTCGGCGGGAAAACCAAACGCTTCGGCGTCCCTGGAAACTCAACCAAACGCCTCGGCGTCCCTGGAATCACTCCTCACTCCGGTGGTGGAGCAGTCCGCCAGCGCTGCCCGTGCTGGGGATGTATCCTCAGAGTCGGCGACGCCGTTGGCTGACTCGGTGGACTGGGGTGTGCTTGGTGATCTGCCTGCACCGCGTGGTGATGCTAACGACGGGGGCTGGACCCCCGTTACCCGTAAGACCGCGCGCTCCCATCGCGAGAGTACATCTGACCAGAATAAAAATAAACATGATACCAATTCTGAGTTAGGTTCTGAGAGCGAGTCCACCATTGCGCGCGCAACGCGTGAAATGAGTCATGAGGACCGTGAGGCCCTCGCGAGGCGCCATGAGGCCTATGCCGCTCAATTGCGAGGGGTGTCGGCTCAGGCAACCAGCTCTGATTCCAAGGAGTCAGAATGGTCGAATGTTGAGAAATCAAGTCTCAAGATCGACCATCAGGACAGCAACGGCTCATCAGCTGAGCCACGGAATACAGCTTCTACCGTTCCGCGTCGGGCGACGGTGGAAGAGGTTACCGACGAGGAAGATCCCGAATTTTCCCCGCCGCACGCGGGCCCGTCCCGCGATAAGGGCAAGGGCACTGATCCCCGCAACTGGGGTGACGTTGAGTCCTTGGTCGACTTTTCTGAGAATGATCTCGAGGCCCAGCGCGAAGCGCTGGCTAATTTTGCGGAAACCAATCGCATTATCAAGGAGGAACCGTTTTCGACTCCGTCTGATTTCTTCGCAAGTATCTTGGGTGATTCTAAGGAAACTCGTCCTTTGGCTAAACAAACAGAGCGTCGCCGGCGCTCAAAGAGCCCCAAGGCGAGCCGCAAGCGCTCAAAGAGCCCTAAGGCAAAGAAGGTTAGGGTTGAAAAGCCTCATAAAGTTGAACCCAAACCAGTTCAACTTACCCCCAAGCCTGTGGAGAAAGTTAAACTCTCCAAGGTTGAGTCCACAAAATCGAAGGATAATGTGGCTGCCTCTAACGACCCCGTTACGAACGAACACGGGTCAACGTCCGGACTGACTTTTGCAGAAATGCAGGTTCTCCTCAATGATAAAATCAACGAGTTGAAAGAACTTCAAAGGAGGCAGGATACTCACCGAATATATTTACGCCCTTCAGTCCCGAAGAGCGTGAAACCAGATATTCCTATCGCACGGGAGATTACTCCCGGGAGATTGGCCGCAGAGAACTTTTTTGCCAAGGCTCTGCGCGGCACTCCAACAGTCTCGGCTAAGCCTGAACCGCCGCCTACCGACCCATCTGATGATTCGAGTTCGAGCTCGAGTGAAAGCTCCAGCTCTTCGAGCAGTGATGAGTCTGGACCTTCGCGGCGCGGCGCGTCAAGCCCTCGCTTGTCTTCAAAACGCAAACGTGGGCATGCTCGCAAGCAAAAGATGCTGTTGAAGCCCATTCCTCCTTCGCGTTATAACGGCGAACCTAACGCGAATGCAATTCAACGATTTGCCCGTGAGTCGAAGACATATGTGAAAATGGGCCGTGTCCCCGAAGAAGAACAAGTCTACTTCATTTCATATTATCTTGACGGTAAAGCATTGAATTTCTACAACCAGGTAGTCGTACCTGACGAGGAAAGTTGGACTTTAAAACGATTTTTCATCGAATTGTTTGAGTTCTGCTTCCCGGTGGATTTCCGTAATGAACAGCGAAAGCGTTTGAATCGCTGCTTCCAAGGCTCTAAGGAGGTAGCCGAGCACATTGCTGAGTGGACTGAAATTTACAACACCATTGGGTTAGAAGACACCCAAGAGAAGGTCGTTAAAATGTTTAACAGCCTCACTTATGATATTCAGACCGAAATCCATCGCATGGGTCTTGATCCCGAGGTTTCGACTTGGGATGAGATCGTGAAGGCCGCTGAGAAAGCAGAAGTCTTGCTGAAGATTGCCGCCAAGAATAACGGTGCCAAATCTTCAACCCGTACGGCGCCGCAAGGTTCAAAGTCTAACGGCGCCCGGCCACAGCATCCTAATACTAGTGGTCAGCACTCTCGCGGAGGATTCCAGTTCCGTGGCCGCGGACGCGGTCGTGGAGGGCGACCCAATTCGTCTCGCCCCCGCGAGGAGGTGATGCGGACCTCGGCCGTGGTGGTACCTTCGAATAGACCCGAGAAGTCGGGTGATAAATCAGATACCATGTCGCCACAGCGCCGTAATGAGATGCTAGCGAAGGGTTTGTGCTTCGGATGCGGTGAACCGGGCCACTTGGCTCGTAACTGCCCCAAGAGTAACTTTGTTGCCTCCAAGAAGAAGGGTAAACCCCCGGGTTTTAGTACTCACGCGGCACACATTCCCACGGTTGGAACTTCACGCGATGCTCTTTATGAGAGCACTGAGATTCAGGAGTCGTTCCACGTGGGTGCCATTCGGTTCGGAGACCTCAGCGCAGTCGAGGAGGGCGGGGAACCCCTACAATTTTTCACAAATTCAGTTGATTCCGACAACGAGTTTGACTTTGTTTCTGAACAAGATTCCGAGCACGAGTTCGACTCCGCTGACTCCTCACCTTCAAGTCCAATTGGGGACCTGTACGCATTTTATATGCCGTTGGTTCTTCAGTCGGCACAGCCGTATCCAGGGGACACAAATGCTGGGTCGGATGACGGCTTCCAAGAGAAAAGATTCTTCATGTATATGATCGCAGACAATAACTACGTTGTGATGGATCGTGAATGCGATGAAGAACTTATACTCAGTGCAGACCTACTCCGAGAGCCAGGATTTATGCCTGCACTCTGGTATGCTCAGATGCGACTCAAGGCATTGGGTCAGAACAAGAATGATGCCTTGAAAGAGGAACGTTACCTAAGTGAAATCGGAGATGTTCAAGCCGCCGCCGTGAAAATTCTCCTTGAGCATCATGCCTGGAAGGAAACTGAATACTCATCGTCTCTGGACAGGTTCGAAGTGGACGCTGCGGACCTACTGCCAGACTTGGTAATTTCGGATCGAGTTCACGCGGCTTGTTTCTACTTGGCTAGATCTCTCTTGCGCAGCCCAGAGTTCAACCTAATTGCATGGTATGAAAATGAGCTCGCAAATCACATGAATTCGGACACAGAGTCGTTCGACTTAGCTGAGGAAGGTGGAACTGACCCTGGTGTGGTATCCCTCTCCTCTGAGTCCGAGCTGGAATTTTCTAGCGATGAGTTCTCTTCGGTGCCTGCGGAAGCACTGCCACTGGCACCTTCGCACGAGACAAAACAACTGGTTAGTGACCGCGGAACTGAAATTCACTCAGCTTCACATAGCTCAATGCCTCCCCTGGAGTACTTCAAGCCCAGAAGCGACTCTGGGACTCATGATTCAATGCCGCGGTTGTGCCCAGTCAGTGATTTTCAGTCTGATAGCGGACGGAGTATGCCAAGTCTGCAAAGCGTTAGCAACTCATCAGACTGTGATTCAGACGACGACTCTGGAGATATAATTATGCCCGGCGGCCCTTCAGAAACCTTTGAAGATCGTTTGAGGCTCTGGGCTCGGGCCGCCGAGGCCTTTGGTGTTCGGTCTGAAAGCAACTTACCGCCGCCAAGATCACGCCGTTTGGGTGATGTACTTGGTAAGACAACGGCTGCACTGTTGAGTTTCTTCCAACCCTATCCAGGAGATGAGACTATCCCTTGGTCCGATGACCGAAGGGACGCCGTTCGATTCCGAGTTAACCGTCAAGATGACTTCTATGTTATTGAGGACGAGTTCTTCGAAGAATCAATGATCTTACCCATTGAGTACCTCCGTGTACCTTCGTTCCACCTCATGGAATGGTATGCTCGTCGGCGTGCAAGGGCCATGGGCATTGAGTACCACGAGGCATTGCCCATCCATCACTTCCCTATTGAGGAGATATTGGCTGACGCCGTTCAGCAGTATTTTAGGGATATAGCTCGAGCGATACCTGAGTTCGAATCTATCGCCATCGGCCGATTCCACCGTGAGCCGGATAATCTGGAGGGTCCTGATACCTTCATCATAACCATTCCCACCGGTAGCGCAGAGGGATTCAACTTACATGCTCACATTTCCGAAGAAACCTTGTTGAATCCTCGTCTTGACCTGACTGGCTGGGTTCTGAAACGCCAACTTCAGTGTATTTTGCGCGAAAACTCACACTGGAACGGGTGGAGTTCCACTCGGGATGAGAATTACCTCGGGGCATTGTTCAACCTTCCTGAGCCGGAAGTGGAGGGCGAGTTTCTTTTATTCTGTGGAGGAGCGCAGATTCCAGCCTGATGGTATGAAAGGAATTTCGCGAACCGCTTCGATGCCACGCGTCACAGACCGCGTGGTAGCCCGTCCTCTTGTCATCGTTGTGCGTGTGAACGGAGAACCAGTGCGTGCATTGGTGGACTCGGGTTCCCTCGGGGACTTGGTCTCTACCTCTCTTGCTGATCAGCTGAAGCTAAAGCGAAAAGAGTTGGATGATCCAATTACCTTGCAACTTGCCGTTCAAGGTTCGCGATCCAAGATCAATCACTCTGTCAGGGTCAAGTTCAAATACCAAGACATATCGGAAGAGCGAAATTTTCTTGTCGCCAACCTCAGCGGTTATGACATGATTCTCGGCACGGCCTGGTTGTTTCAGCACAAGGTGAGCATCGGTTTGAATCCTGCGAGGGTTTGTATCGGAAGTGCTCACTCCGTTCCTCTTGAAGGTGTTGCAACAGCACGGGTCTTTGCTGGATCTGTTGGATTGAGCGAAGAGAACCTTCAGGCAGTGCGGGACGAGATCCTAGAGTATGCGAAGCCAATTTGCAAGACAGCTGCGGAGACGGGCTTACCTCCGCTGCGCGCAATTAATCATACTATCCCACTTATTGATGAGAATAAAATTCTGCCGTGGAGACCTTCGAAGTGTCCTGAAGCGTTGCGAGAGCAGTGGGACTTGAAGCGTAAAACTTACCTAAAAGCCGGTCGCTGGAAAGTCACCAGCTCGGGTAATACTGCGCCGATGCTCCTAATCCCAAAGGTGAAGAGTAATCCTCCGGGACTTCGCGTTGTTGTGGACTTGCGAGCCCGCAACGCGAACACCCGTAAGATGACTTCACCACTGCCTGATATGGAGGGAATATTGCGGCGAGTCTCACGTTGCAAATACCGTTCCCTCATTGACGGACAAGATGCATATGAGCAGATTCGTGTCGTACCTGAACATGTCTCACGAACTGCCATGAGTACTCCAGATGGGAATATGGTCAGTCTTGTTTTGCAACAAGGAGACTGTAACGCACCCGCAACCTATCAGTCACTGATGAACTACCTATTCGGGGAGTATATTGGTCGCTGGCTGGACGTCTATCTCGATGATATCATCATCTATTCGAACAGTCTTGAAGAGCATATCGAACATCTGAAGATTGTTATTGATATACTCAAGCGCGAGAAATTGTACTTAAGTGCGGGCAAGATGCAGCTTCTGCAGTCCGAACTTCGTGTTCTCGGTCGAGTCGTTGATGATAAAGGCATTCGGATGGACCCGCACAAGGTGGATACGGTGGTTAACTGGAAAACCCCGACAAACCGTGATTTACTCCGTGCATTTATTGGCTCGGTCACCTACCTTGGCGGAGATGTCCCCAGCGTCCATATTCCGATGGGAATCTTGAACGAATTGACAAGCGACTCGGTTCCGTACCGTTGGAGCTATACTCATCAACGTGCATTCGAAGATGTCAAAAACCTCGTTGGCTGTGGTAGAAATCATCGGCGCGTACCTCTAGATTACCGCCCCGAAGCTCCTCCCATATGGCTCGTCACAGACGGCTGTGGATCTGGTGTATCTGGGGTGGTTAGTCAAGGTGCTGACTGGAAAACGGCTAAAGTCGCAGCTTTCTTTTCCGCCAAGTTGAACTCAGCTCAACAGAACTACCCGGTCCACGAAATTGAGATGTTGGCTGGGGTTGAGGCCATGCTGCGGCATGCAGACATCCTGCAGGGATGTAAATTCACCTGGGTGACGGACCATAAAGGCCTTATTCACCTTGTGAATCAGAAGAACCTGTCCGGCCGGCAGGCAAGATGGATTGAAAAGATTTCCATCTTTGACTTCGAAGTTAAATACGTACCTGGCGAAGAAAAACGTCCTCGCTGACGCATTATCGCGGATATACTCCAATGAGGCCCCAGGTACTGTTCGAGCGCGTTCAGAATATACCTATCACGACATTATTGACAACGATAATCTGGACATAAATTCCATTTCCATGCCTGTGTTCGCGGGAATGGAAGCAATGGCACTATCCAGTGATAGGGTAACCCGTTCGATGTCGAGAGCCGCAAAAGCGGAAGCGGACCTGAAGTCAAGAAAGTCCGACGCGAAGTCGGGTCAACGCGACGCCGACGCGGAGTCAACGTTTGGGTCCGGATCCCCTACGTCCCCAAAGGAGGGCGGGGGTACAAACAAAAATTCGAAGCAGAAATCCAAGAAGCAGAGAGCATCGCCGGTGTACAACACCAACGATGCGCAAGACGATGGAGGTGAAGAGCAAGCCAGGGTTGATTCCCGAGCACAGCCCCCTGCCAACGGCGATCAATCTTCGGATGCAGATCCCTCAAGCGACGCTCACCACGGTGTTGTACACCCTGGTCAGTCTCAGGATACAGGCCCCTCTGGATCTCCTCTTGAACCTCTACTTGACCATCTGGATGATTCCCTTCTGAATGTTGTGAACTCCGGCTGGCAAGGTCTTGATTTGACGAAGCTGATTTCGAATAATTACGGCGAAGACATCTTCTTCAAGCAGATCCTCGAGAACCCCAAAGCATTCCGCAATTTTGAGGTCGAAAATGGCTTGATATATCTCAAGGATTCCGACCACAAAATGCTCTGTATCCCCAAGATCACTTACCGAGGCAGAAATATTCGCGAGATTGTAATCTCGGAGGCACATTCTATCTTGGCGCATCTAGGGCTACGCAAAACTCTGGACTATTTGCGGGATCACTTCTGGTGGAAAGAAATCGTTGAGGACACCCGAAGTTTCTGTGAATCTTGCACAACTTGCAAGCGCAGCAAGCCTAGTAATCAGAAACCATATGGATTGCTACATTCACTGAACCCGCCACTGGCACCTTGGGATTCTGTTGGAGTGGACTTTGTTGGTCCACTGCCTGAGTCGAAGAACCGAGACGGAGTTTTCAACTCTATCGCCGTCATTATTGACCTACTTACTGGAATGACTCACTTGGTCCCGGCGCGTATCAATTACACCGCTCGTCAAGTCGCTGAATTGATGTTTGAGAATGTCTACAAACTACATGGACTTCCCAAATCAATTGTTAGCGACCGTGATTCTCTGTTCACGAGTGTATTCTGGAAACGGCTCCATGAATTGATCGGGGTTAAACTGCATATGTCTAGCGCATACCACCCTGAATCTGATGGCGGAACGGAGCGCGCAAACCGAACTATTACTCAAATGCTTCGTCAATGCATCGGTCCGAAGCAGAAGGACTGGGTGTCTAAGCTCCCAGCCATTGAGTTTGCCCTGAACTCCGCTCGATCGGAGACAACAGGCTATAGTCCGTTTTTCCTGAACACGGGCCGAATGCCCCGATCCCTGCTATGGAATCCAGACCGTAATCGGGAATACCCCGGTATTGCAAATTTCGCTTTGCAACGCCACCTTGCCATCATGGCTGCGCACGACAGCATGATTGCTGCCCGCGTGAAGCAAACTCGTGCAGCTAATCGCCATCGCCAACCTGCGCCATTTGAAGAAAAGGACTTGGTGTATCTCTCAACCAAGAACATCAAGTTTGAGAAAGGTCTGGCGCGGAAGATGATCCCTAAATTCATCGGACCGTACCTTATTATTCGGGATTTTAACAATGGATCATTTGAACTGGATCTGCCATCAAACATGAAACAACGCGGAATTCACAATGTGTTCCATTCTTCATTGCTGCGGCCCCACATTCCGAATGATGACCGACGCTTCCCGGGTCGTCTTGAGAACCAGTTAGGGATCTCCCTGGACGGCGAGACAAATGAATGGGCGGTAGATAAAATTACCAACCATTATGGGCGCCGAACAAAGTCTTTGTTCGAAATTCTCTGGAAGTCTGGGGACAAGAGTTGGATGCCATATGACCAGGCAAAACGTCTTCAGGCTCTGCCCGAGTATTTGGAGGCTGTAGGTGTTTCAGATGTGAAGGAGTTGCCATATGGCTCCGGAAAACCACCGGTCGCGGCTCAAGATCTATTCTTAGGTTGTGTTGCGATCAATCTATTCGATGATAAAAGCGCATGGATTCCAGACGAGTTCGCCCCAACTCTGTCTTTACCCAAACCCATGCCTACTAACCCAGTTTTCCTGAACTCCTTCGACACTTCTGGGTTAACTCCCCGTCACGCCGACCAAAACCTCCTTCACTCTGTGTTGAAGCGCGTCAGCAAGCGCTACTTCACCTTCCAGGCTACGCCTGGCTCCGCTGTCACCATCATCGACGCACGCACCGTTCGCCTCTTCTGTGACTACAACGCCGCCATCATCCACGGCGACGACCTCCCGGAGCGCGAGCCGACATTCTATGTTCCCTTCGCCCGCGCCATGAACAACTACGACACCTCTGGCCTCAAGTGGGCCTACCTCGAGGACGAGTTGATCGTCTTTGACGATGCGTACGACGCCGCCGATGCCGAGGCGTTCTGCGTTCTCGACGCCGAGACCTCGGACCTCCCTGTCCTCGGCCCCAACGAGGTTGCCGTCTCCCGCACCTACTTCCAGCACGCCGAGCGTCTCCGTTCCCAGGCCGAGAAGCGCGAGGTTAAGTACGCTAACCTGCGCGAGAAGAAGGCTCACCTTGCCGCCGAGGGCGTCGTTGACGTCAACTCGAAGGCGGCGCGCGAGGGCTTGGCAGCCAAGCGCAAGATTCTCGAGGACGCCAAGGCCGAAGAAGCCGCCAACAAGAGGCAGAAGGGCAACGACGGTGCTCCAGTCGCTGGCCCATCTGGTGCTTCTGGCGACGAGGGTGAGCAGGACACTCACATGGGGTAGATCGTCGGGTGCCGACGACCTGGAGGGCGGATGTAACGGAGCGGTATTATCTTATCTCTATTTTCTCACACTCCTTTATCTACTCATTGACTCGATGCCGACGTACTTACATCTCTTCAATCACTCCCTATTTTTACTTACTATATATACCTGTACCGTACGTAGATCGTTCTTTGGTCAATCTTACTGTTACGCCACTTACTCTTGTTGGACCGACCAACCGACAAAACCTCTCTCTCTCTCGAAAACTTCTGTGCCGGGACTAGCCGCCGACTCTTCGCCGACAGCTCCCCGTCACACTACTGCGCCCCTCAAAGGACGGATGTTAGCGGCGCCATCTACGACTCGAATCCAATGGCTGCTCCATGCGGGCTAGACGAAGACCCCACGGCATACCTCGCTCTCCCGCGCTTTAACCACACCCTCGACTTTGACTTCGACAGCCGCAAAGCCACCGTCAGCTACGCCCTCACCGACGCCCCTCCCGATGCCTCCTGGCCGGTCCTCGTCTTCTTCAACGGCCTCGGCGGCCACCGCATGATCGCCGCCCTCACAGAAGGCATCGCCCGCGCGCACTCTGTCCAGATCCTCACCCTCGACAAACCCGGCGCCGGCCTCTCCGCCCTCAGCACCTCCTCGCACACGCCCCTCGCCCTCCCCCTCGCCCACCGCACCCGCTTCATGCACACCGCCCTCCTCGCCGTCCTCGCCCACCAGCACATCACCCGCATCGCCCTCCTCTCGCACTCCAACGGCATCTTCTACGCGCTGTACCACCTCCTGCACCTCCCCCCGACCATCACCGTCACGAGCTGGACGCTAACCGGCCCCTTCGTCCCCGCGAGCATCAGCGGCGCGCGCGCCCTGCGCCTCGCCGCCCTCCTCCCCGCGCCCCTCCCCAACGCCCTCGGCTCCCTCATGCAGCTCGTCCCGCCCTTCGCGCGCGTCGCCACTTGGAGCGGCGGCCTCCTGTCCTTGAGTGCGGGGATGCTTGTGACGCCGGTGGACGCAGAGGAGCGCGAGGCGCGCAAGCCGGCGCACCAGCGCGGGTATATGCACCGCTACGTCAACGAGGCGTGTCGCGCGGCGATCATGCGGCGCTCGATGGGCGAGATGCGCGCGGCGATTGGGCAGGAGGCGCTGCTCTGCTTGCACGGCGGGGAGGCTGCGCCGGCCGACGCTGTGGACGGCGGCGAGAGCAACAGCGTATGGGGCGTGGGCGGCGGCGCGACGGACGCGGAGGTGCTGCGTGGTGCGTTCGCGCGCCTCGCGGAGCTTTACCCCGACGATGGGCTACGTATACGCGTCGTTTACGGCGCGGAGGACGGGATGGTGCCCGTGCAGGGGCGGAAGTGGCTCAGGGGCGTGCTGGAGGGGGCGAGGCTGCTGAACGCGGAGGATGCCTGGAAGGAGGTGCCTGATGCGGGGCACGACGACGTGCTTTTCCTCGAGGAGGTGGTGGGCGAGATCTTCGATCGTGTGCAGCAGTAGTTATTGACAGTAGAGTCATTTCGGCGTGAATCGAGCTTTGCGCAGAGTTCATTTCATCGACCGAGGTTCTTCAATAATGCCTAGTAGCAAGAAACAGTGCGGAAGAGTAACGGGACAGTGGAGTAGCCGTAGGGCCATGCCACCCGTCTTTTAGCGACCAATATTTCGCGGACGACTCGGAGGCCGGAGATTTACTTGGGTGCCGCCGCCTTTCTGGATGATTTATGCCACAATAGCGCCGTCAAGGATACAACAGGACTCGGAAGCCTCAAGAAAAACTGAAGCGAGAAAGGCCGAAAACGAGGTTTTTTTATTGTTCACCGTCCTTTCCAAATTGTAGAACGTTGATCTTTCAGTTGTTCTCGGTGGCCCCAGTGAGATGCGCTTTTGCATAAGCGAAAAACTTAGACGCGAAAAAGCAACGAAAAAGCAAAGCGACCTACGCTGTGGCTATGCTCGGAAGACCCTACACACGACCAAACACCCCTAACCTGTGGTTGCTTTTAGGTTCCTTATAAATTACTGTACGCCCGACTTATCACTTGTGCTCACTGCCATGGCCATACTCCGGGGGGGTTGAACGCGCCAATAGTAGTTTATAATGTCACTGTGGCACTGGAGTCGGAACTGCCAGCTGAGTCGTGATGTTTGGGTCGGGGCGGGGAGGGCTTGGGACCATCGATATATATTTTCAAACCATGTTTGTTCAGTTCAAATACGACGTTTTTCATATACCTTGCAATTGTTTAGAAACCCAAAATTGCAAAGAAACATGGGGCCGACTTGGAAATGGCTGTGGCCCTGATTGCGGTCCCAGCTGCGATTTTAAAGACACCTATCGCAAGTTAACAGTTGGAAGAGTTGTTTCAGCTGTTTCAATCTCTCCAGACATGATGCATGAACACCAGTTAACTCGCATCAATTTTGCCGTTACCGCATCACTTCGGCTATCATGATGAAGAAAAGTTTGCAAACAACATGCGTCAACAACTCTCTGTTTTTCTCCCTCACCTCGACCTCGATGTTCTCTCATAGTTTGGTTCATAGATCCCTCGCTGGTCCCAACAGCACACTTCCGTGATGCCCAAGGCTTGTTATGCGTAGCTACTGTTGCTCACGGTGATGCGGTCGGACCGTCTGAAGGCTGCGCCATCCTTTGGTGCGTGGTTTTCGTCCTTCCTTGACACCAGAGCGCCCCTAATGCCTCCATAGCTGCCTCCTTCACTCTCCAGCTGATATCTGAATCTTTCGTCGCTGTCGAGCTCAGTGCCGTGAGTAATCCTTTTTCTTCTTCATGATACGTGCTGACGACCGGTAGGTGTATCCTCAATGAAGGCAGTCTCAAACTTTGTTGCCACGCACCAGAGCATTCGCCAGATTGAAGATATGCATTATTGCGATTGAGTTTGAAACGGTTAACGTCTCGGGCCAGCCATGCCCAGCGTTCTGTACACAATGTGAGAGTTCTTTCCAGTTTCGTGCCTTCTTGTAGGCATTCTTATGATGCATACGTTCATTCGAAGAACGGCTAGCGGACTTTCCGCAATGGCGCCTTCAATTAACCATCTTTCGGGACTGACTCACTTCATTTCGTTGCTACTTGAATGCTATTGAACACGACACTAACCGGATTGCAGATATTTATTCTTGGTGTCGACGAGAAGGTCCAAGCCATATTGAGTACGCGGCTGCTACAGTACCAGGTTAGGAGTCTTTCCTATATCTATAAATTATGATGCATACGTTCATTCGAAGAATGGCTAGTAGATTTCCTACGATGATGCCTTCAATTAACCATCTTTCGGGACTGATTTTTCTCCTCTCACTTCCTTTCGTTGCTACTGGACGACGACACTAACCAGATCGCAGATATTTATTGTCGGTGTCAACGAGAAGGTCCAAGCCATATTGAGTTTGCCGCTGTTACAGTACCAGGTGAGGAGTCCTTCCTATATCTATAACTTATGATGCATACGTTCATTCGAAGAACGGCTAGTAGATTTCCTATGATGATGCCTTCAATTAACCATCTTTCGGGACTGACTTTTCTCCTCACTTCCTTTCGTTGCTACTTGGATGACGACACTAACCAGATTGCAGATATTTATTGTCGGTGTCGACGAGAAGGTCCACGCCATATTGAGTACGCCGCTGCTACAGTACCAGGTGAGGAGTCCTTCCTATATCTATAAATTATGATGCATACGTTCATTCGAAGAACGGCTAGTAGATTTCCTACGATGATGCCTTCAATTAACCATCTTTCGGGACTGATTTTTTGCTGCTTTGCTTCGTTGTTATTGAACACGGCACTGACCCTATTGCAGATATTTATTGTCGGTGTCGACGAGAAGGCCCAAGCCATATTGAGTACGCCGCTGCTACAGTACCAGGTGAGGAGTCCTTCCTATATCTATAAATTATGATGCATACGTTCATTCGAAGAACGGCTAGTAGATTTCCTACAATGATGCCTTCAATTAACCATCTTTCGGGACTGATTTTTTCTGTTGCTTTGCTTCGTTGTTATTGAACACGGTACTGACCATATTGCAGATCTGCGTTGTACCTGTCTCTCTTTGGCGAGATACCTTCCGCCCCGTCGGTTGCCGCCTTCGCTGATCCTGGAAGTGTGATTTTCTGTGTCCATCCAGCTCAGTTTGAATCCGGCAAAACAGAGAAGAAAGGCTGGCCCGCGAGCTTGACGGTTATTACCGACTAGGAGACCGACGTTTCAGCAGCATGAATCAGGACTTGATGTAGCGATACCCCCAGCTCTCCTTAATTCGCCGTACCGTACCGAAGGCATTCCTCCCTTGCACAAGTTCGTGCAAAGTTGAAACACTTTCGCATCCTGATGCCATTGAAGAACAGCCCGGCAGGCATACACGGCATGATCTCCCAGTAGGTTCCGAGTGGTGCCGAAGCGCTCTCTCGGAAGTTCGGGGTGTGTCGGCAGCTCGGCATAAAAATATGCCCGGCATAAATATGCCGTCCCTTGAAAATCTGATTCAGGTGTGATTCAGCCTCAGAATTTGACCTCGGTTTCATTCTCTCGGCGTCCCTTCTCTGAACTCTGAACACCAGTGCAGGAGAGAAACAAAATCCACAAAGTGTGTTATTCGGGACATTGAACACGAGATAGCGCGGGGCGTAGAAGTTACAGGCTAATCAAGCAATAAAATCTCCGGTCCTTTCCAATCACCAGTCGCGCTCAGAGCGTGATGGGAATGCAGTTGATAGCGATGAGGCCGCCTGCGCAGAAAAATATTAGCATCGAACACATGTGCTGAAAGAAGGGCGGAAACTTACCCCACTCCTTGTCGGGAGCATCGCAGGTGACGGTGGTGCCGCCGCAGTTGTTTCCGATGACGGTGATGGGGGAGCAGCTTAGGCCGACGTCGACGAGGAGGCCACTGATGTCAAGACCGAGGAGGGCAGCGACGAGGCTCGCTGCGCCGTTGCTGGACGGGACGACGCTCGAGCAGCACTGGTTCGAGGTCGGCGGCGTCACCGGCGGGGTGGTGGTCGGAATGGCGGCAGCAAGGGTCTGAGCGGAATAATTAGACCACGCCGAATGGGTGGAGGAAAAGGAGCCTACGATGAGCACCGAGGTGACAACGACAGAGAGTTTAGAGAACATGTTTGTTTAGTTGGGAAGGCTTGAACGTGGTGGTGTTCGAGTGAGGATTGAAGAAGAGATGATCTCCCTTTTATATGCTTGTCGTTCAATGTTTCCCGCGGTTCTTCATGACGGCGTAAGTTGCATTTGGGCTCAACGGGCATAGCGCAGAACTGTGGAGCAGTGGAGCTATTAGACATTGAAGAGATGATGGATCATAGGGAATGAATGTTGCGTGCAGCGTGGACTCCCAGGCTGGACAGAGAAGTCTGAAGGTGTTTGACACGGTGAATGTTGATGTCTCCTTCAGGTTTGGAGGAATTAATGCATACCGCGGAAATTTACCCGCTTTGCGGGACATGTAAGCCACAAGCAAAGGCGAGGGGGTCCTAGCGATTGTTTCGATTCGATTTATTCATGTAGTCCCGGGGCAGCTATGATTGTACTCTGGATTTAGTCCCCCGCGTCATTGACACGAATCCCGGACTGGGCAGGTGCCGAGATCCGTGACGCTGTTTGAGCAGTTACGAGAGTACGTATCTGAATTTAGTTCTTGACAATAAATCCCGAATTGCGGCTTGGCGTGAGGTCTGCGAACGAAGAGCGAAGATATGAGGGCTTTCTCGACGTCACCAACGAACGGGTTATGCAAAATTAGGAAAGCCAAGCCCTCAATGCTCCACCAAGTCCCTGCCAAGAATGATAAACGATGTACTTCCAATTGAACGATTGATGTAAATTTCCAGTGAGCCTGAATCAATTGAGGCAGGGAGAATGGTGACCCATCCAATGGTCGTCTCAGTGTATGGCAGCGGACGACAACCGGAAGTTCGATTTGTTTGTCAATGAGCAGGATTGTTCGAACCCAAAAGTCAAGCGGTTGAGGTTGCGATGAAGTCAGAATCCTCCGAGGGCCGTTACGGTTGGACGTTGGCGTCGTCGCGATCGAAAACCGCGATCCCGAGGCATTCCAAAAAGTAGAAAACTAGATTTCCCCAAGGGGACATCGGAATTAAAATTTTGAAGGGGCCTGGCGTAGGCCGAGAAAGACTACACGTTGTAGGAGGGTACAAAAACGCTAAGAAAGGCGTTCAGCGGGATGGATCGCCACGATCCACCTTCATCTTCCGTTCGATTGGTCTAATTAGTTCCCCAAAAGCAACATCACGTGCCTCTGCCGACTCGGCTTCTGGCGGCCTGGTAAAACTCGGAATAACCTAGAATCTATGCCCAGGGAGATTTCTACTAAAATTTTTGTACTTGCCATACAAAGACACTATTCTTCCCAAGCATTCCCCAGGCTAGAAGTTTATAGAAAGTCTACCATTCCCTCCGGCATTTCTACCTGGAATGTAATCAGCTGAGCCATAATCCCACATTTTAGAGTTTCTAGAGGCTTTCCCGTGTGAACAGACAAGCCGAGGGTGACTTATGCATGCACCGCGCTCCCTGTACCTTCCATGTCATTGGAGTTTGAAAGCTGCTGTTGGGAGCACGGCATGAGCAGGAGCATCGCTATAGGGCCAATCCAGGGCTTTCTAAAGGTATTTGTCCTTCTGTAGAATGGTTGGAGGATATCTATATGCCTCATTCGGCGTCTATAATTTATTCCATTCCTGAATAAATATGGTCGACTTCTCCAACACATTTTTTTTTTCCGGAACTTTCGATTCTTAAATTCCCTGTTGAATGTTTCAATAGCCTTGAATATATTTCTTCATCCTAAATCCTTCGAATAGTGCTCAAGTTTGTAGACTGCAGAATACGGCAACTTCGGCTCAACTCTCGGCAGCACGGCCCTCGGCTATCACTTGCCGTAATTAGACCAATCGAACTATTACTCTTCTATTACTCTTCAACTCGCCGTGGTCCGCTTCTTGCGGTGATAGCACTTATCAGACCACGGCACCTTCTCTTGAAGCATTCACCCACCTTACCGTCTACAAAATGACTTCGCATTCATCCACCGCAAACTCTGGGGTTTCGGGTCGATTGGGGCCTGTCTGGCAGCCCGAGAATGAAGCCATATCCGACCGGGAGAAGGAATTGGACGAGATTACCGACACTGCCAGTAGGGTACTCGATATATGGGCCGGAACCCCTTACTCATTTCGACTATACAGCATTCGTTGTGAACGAAGCATCTTCCTCTGATGGTCTTATTGACTTCGCCGAGAGCGTAGCTGCCGACCCAGGCGTGAAGTCGGCTGCGAAGGCAGTCGGGAAAGCGATTGTCGAAGGGGTCCCAGGGTTTATGAGAGTTCTGGAAGCTGTTATCGATGTGCATCCTTGTCTCAAGGGTATGTACATGTTGTCGTGGGATTCTCTCGCCAACGAAGACCCTTCTAGTCGTTTATCTCCCATTCAAGCAGATATATTACCAGTAAGTCCTTGGAGGCCCTCCGATCTCGCTGATCGATCGTCCTCCTTCTTGTTTACTAGAGAGGCTCAGCGTCGGGACAATGATCAGAGAAGGACTGAACTATTCGAGACTCTGAAGGACGCAATACTTGTTTTAGTGGAGTAGGCAACATCTATTTGGGATGCAGTGAAGGTTGCTGACAACAACAGGCTAGAGTATGTCGGCCAAGAAGATGCTCGTACAACGCCGAAGGTAGGAATGACTATCTTCCTCGGGAAAAAAAAAGTCATTTACAAAACTACGCCGAAGGGTGAACCCATGTTAGGTCGTTTGCGAACAATATGCGAACAGCTGGAGAAGGACATCAGGGAATGCTACAATGGCAAGCTCAAAATTCTGTTGTGTACGGGCTCTGACGGTGACTCCATTCAAAAGTTGTCGATGCCCAGAAGAAACGTTCCATCGCGATCAAGTTCCTGAAAGCCACCAGTTGGAATGAAAGACTGGTTTTATATGCCGCTCTTTTCAAGGCCAGACGTGAAGAGTTGCTATTCGCATTCAGCATCAAGACTGTCATTACCATGGATGAAATGAGTTCGAAGTGCGTCTCTTCTGGTCTTGGGTGTAATAACTGACCACCGGATAGTATCAAAGAAATCAAAGAGTCGGTGCCGCGCGCCGTTCTCCGCCAAAGTTTGCTAATGACATTTAGGACGATGATGCGAATGTTTGCGACGATGCTGACCCCACAAGAAAAAGCCATCGAGCTCTGGATCAAGCAGAATGGTGGCGAAAAGGCCGTACTCGCTTCGGACCAGAAATGTGCCGAGATGGTCAGGTATGAGGCGAAGCTGACCGCATCCAGTGGTCAGACTGTCTCCTCAAAAGTAAAAATGCCCGAGGAAGACGCAAAGAAACGTGAAACTAGGGCGATCGCCAACCTGAAGAAAGAGTACCGCGAGGATATCCAGGTCATCATCCAGGAAAATCTCGAGAATTTCTCGAAGGGCTTTCAACTTGACTTGAATAACTTGGGAAAGGATCTCGGGAACAAAATCATTCATGAAGGGGATCGAGTGATTCGGCATCTAAACCGTGGGCCTCACAACAGAATCAAGGATATGGTACGACCTCTCTTCACCCTCGTGCGGCTCTGCCCATACTCATTCGACAACAGATGATTTTCCACGTTTGGAAGGATCAAGTCGGTCAATATCTTTCCCAAATGTCTATGTGCTTTAAATATTGTGCAGGGATGGAAGGGCAGTGCAAAAACCCGCTCTTTGGTATTCGCTATCCGCGATTATTTCATGGAACGCGTGGAACACGAACATCATAAGCTAGTGAGGACTGAGAGAGAATTTCGGACGCGATCAATTTCCCCAGCCCCGAAGGAAGACGAGGACGATGAGGACGATCCTGTAGCATATCTGGGTGTCCCATTGCCAGATAATTGGGCCATGGGATACCTTCAGGTCAAACGCCTCCAGTATTTGCAACGTCGGTTAAACTTACCTCAAACACCCGGCCCGATCCGCTCACCTTTTTCATTCAGAGGTTATAGATCCAAACGGCTCAGGCTTCACTACCGTTTCTGACATTAACGCCTTTACATGCGCTCGCCCAGCAGATTGGAGGTGTGTTCTGCAGCGCTATTGACCGATACTTATTCACCATCAACTCAGTCTGCCACGATGGATCTCCTACTGGACGATAGGCTGGCAAATTTCGGCAACCAGATACTGCATCCAAATCGAAGAGTTATTTTCGCAGATCTTCTTACTGCAGAAGAAGATCGCCATGCAGATGCCGGGAAACAAAATATATGTCAACGAATACATCGACTTTACCTGGCGCCATGTCACGGCCTTGACGTCGTCCATCGACCGTTACGATTCTCCTTCCCTGACGTTGAAGGAACAATTCAAGGATTATGTTGATTCTCAAGAGAAGGATATCAAGGATGGGTTGGAGGCGATCCAGTATAAAATCGAGAATATGGACACGATCACGTCGATTCTTCATGGCAAGCAAATCGAACAGGTACTTTATCTATCATTCAACGTTTTTCCCCTCTGAGTGTTTCGCAGTCGGTCCTCGTCCTCTTAACGTTGCTTATGAGAAGGCACCTGGCCAAGATTCATCTTTGCTTAAAGATGGAGATTGACGAGCGAGAACTGGATGATGCGTCGGTAAATTACTCGAGATTGCGTCGTAATCAAAACTCAAGTCTATGCAGAGCGCTATTGGAGTTGTTATCAATGTGTTGTGGGCTCGTTTCTCCGAGTTGAAAGGCAGGTGCTCAGATTCATTCTGTAATGAACCGTCTAATGGTTGGCTAGAACACTTTCTAAATCAGAGACTTGAGTTGAAGCAAACATTTGAATGGCATTCATGTGGACTGGTCTGTCGCAATTTGCCCCTTCTGCTTTGACTCAATGTTCGCCTAGTTCAAAAATTATCGCGAGTGGGACGACCCGACCAACACGAAGTATCTCAGAGCCAGTGATACATCGGTTTGGACCGCCGTCGATACCATTCACGAGTTGGATCCTGCCGAGTTAGCCGGGATCCTGGTCTACACCGACAAGCCAGATTCAAGCGGTCAAATCACTACAACTTTTCCAGAGGAACCTCCATCTCCGACAGTGCCGTCGAGGTGTGTTTTGTCGAATTGAACGATATTTCAATTTCCTCGCCGCTCACATATACCCTTAGTCCGATTGTCCCCGTCGCCAAGGGAACCTCGACTTCAACATCTACAAGGTCCTCATTCGCTTGTGAATGGGTTTATTGTGTTACCAACATGATTTTCATAGCGTGGAACTGGTAGAGGCCGCTTCTGCCCATGAAGTTAGGTAAGGGGTACTATCCGTGTGCAACTAGTAAACCAAATTGCCCCATTGATGCAGTCCGACTCCGCCGGGTTCCTCCGCGGAAGTGTCTATGTGCGTCTCATTCCTTTAGCTGATATTCGTTATTTCCGAGCTATTTTGTTTGTAGCGCTGGAACCTGGTATGGTTGGCACTGGACCGAAACTGAACGGCCATTTAGGGAGATGTTGCGTCTCAATTTGGCATGCGAAGCCAGAGAAGCCGACTCTGAAGCGAGCATAGTATCCGGGCGTGGAACCATCTCAGGCGGCTGGCCATGGAAACTCAAGGGAACAATGATCACCGACCAGCTTCTCGGCGTCCCAAAAGTCGATCTGGAGTGCTCACACGACGATGATTATGACACCCGCGTTCACTACTTCGGGACGTTCCTCGAGAACCGGCAAGTCATTACTGGGACGTTCGAGCGAACGGAACCAAACCTCACGTTCAAGGGCTGGTTCTTGTTCAAGAAGGTCCCAACGTCCGTTATCCTGTGTTCTCGGCCCTTCGTAGCGGAGCTGAATATCCGCGAGTTGTGGTCTTTCGCTTACCACGCGGTGGTGGATAACCTTCAACGAAAGAAACTCCCTCTGCAATATGTATACGAGCGCATGGTCACGATACGGCGTATGGTGGAACTCATAACCAGGGAAATGGACGACACCGAGAATATGGAGATGTCGAGGCTGACAAAAAACTTCTCCATGGAGGAGATCGCAGAGATACACAATCTGTAAGCCTCTCCGTTATCCGTTCGACATCGACTTATGAGTGTGCAGAGCTTTCGCAAGATCCTCTCTCGCGAAAAAATCCATGTGTGTATCTTCGATCACCACACTCATCCCCTGCATTTACGGACCTCTCATAGCTCAGGAATTTGGTATGGCTGGCATTGGACCAAAACCCGAAAGCCACTTTCCCCAATGGAGACCTTCACCCTCGAGTGCGGAACCCTGGACCCGAAATACTATACCGGCATCTCCGGAAACGGGGTTGGGTTCGACAACTCACCGTGGACCCTCGAGGGTTTAATCCGGGAGCGTCGCACTGGTCTCACGCCCGAGTTCACCCGTTACTATGATGGAGCCTGGACCCGTTACGAAGGCCTCTTCGACGGCGAACGAGAAAGCATTTCAGGCACCTTCGAAAACGCGACTGAGAAAGGCTGGTTTCTCCTCAAGAAGGTTGCAGTATCCGCTATTATGTGCTCGCGGCCGCTGGAGGTCGCACCGCTCGTGCCGAAAGACCTCAGGTCCTTCGCTTGCCAGGCCGTGATAGATGGTATCCGGCGGAAGAAACTCACTCCGCTGTATCTATACAACCGCATGACCTACATGCGCAGGGTCATGGAGCTCGTCTGGAAGCATATCCTGAACGACGATGAACTGCCGGAGTACTCAAAACTGATTAAACCCTTTTCCGCTCAGGAGATATTAGAGATTTGGAAACTGTACAATTGGTACCATCGTGTTGATGTCCAGCATCCGTAAGTCTTTCTGGCGGATCAGTTAGGTTTATTACTGACCACCCCAACAGGAACACTTTCTGTGATGTCTGCGCAGATCATATGCGCCGAACCAGAGTCGTTTGCTTGGAGTGCACCAGTGCCGAGAAGGCCGAGGACAGCGTCGACTTGTGCGCTAAGCTCACCTGCCTAGTGGCATCCAGTCTTCCGAAAAGAAACGACGTAACCCACCTACCATCCCACCTCATGATGAAGATTCGCGACTACTTTCTGCTCAAAGACTATTTTTTGTTCAAACAACAGGCGACGCAGGCGCTAGAAGCTGCTCGCGCCCTGTACCAGGACCTGGATGAAAATGATATTCCCGCCGAGACGGCAATTTTAATTTCATCTGCAGATACTACCACCCAAGCATCTACTGCGAGCACACCGACGTCGGGAGGACAAGAACAAGCGACCGGGTCGGAAAGTGCCGCGGCAGAGATCACCACAATTCGCGCGCCGGACATCGGTGTCGACACGTCTCCCGATAACGCCGAACCAGTGAATGTGCCGCAAGCCCCGGACGACAGTGTACTGAAGTGCGCCATCTGCAAGGATCGTATAAAGACACCGTGTTGGTACTGTATCGAGTGCAAGGGTGAGTAATCAAACTCACAACTCGCTCATTCCGACTTTTCGACGCTAACCCCATTTACTCAGTTAATTATGCAGAACCGCTGGACACCTGGGTGTGCGACTCCTGCGAGAAGACGGTCGACTACATGTTGCCCTGGGATTTCTTGAAGCGCTACCAGGCGCAAAGGCGAACCGCCGAGAAGCACAATGTCTTGCACCCTCTAGTTCGCGTCGCCGGCATTTGGGCCTCTTTTTCCAAAGCGCACAACTTCGTTACCCGAGGGGGCAACTTCCACGCTGATGGTGAACATATTTCTCCCACATGAAGCAGTGTCTTTGCTGAACATGAATTAGACCGTGACAAGCTTTATGATGTGTCTGCTCATGACGCATTCCACGACTCCGCGGAGAGATTCCCCTACCCACAGTACAACCCTATAAGACATATGGAACTCTTCGATGACCTCTACAATTGGTCAACCGAAGACGACCCAGGAAGCAAGGTACTGTGGCTCTATGGCTTGGCCGGTGCCGGCAAATCTGGGATTGCCCAGGTGTTATGTCAAAAACTCCAGGCAGAGGATCGTCTTGGCGGGAGCTTCTTCTTCGAAAGAGGACACTCCTCTCGTGGAGATGGGAACAAACTCATTGCAACCATTGCATATCAACTCAGATCACTGAAGAATCTCCCCGCATTGAGGGAGGCGATTGTGGAGGTGATTGCAGAAGATCCATCCTTGCTGTCCCGATCCCTCGGTGGTCAACTGCAGAAATTAATCATCGACCCTTGCATCGGAAATGTGGCCAACCGCACACTGGTGATAGTAATCGACGGGTTGGATCAGTGCGAAAACGAGAATGTCCAACTAGAGATCTTACGTTCCATCGCCACTTCCCGATCACATGCTCCCCTCCGCTTCTTCATCTCGAGTAGGCCGGAGCCTCACATTGGCGACGTGTTCCGCCACCCGGATTTCGAGGGACCCTGTCTTTCTTTTGCAATGCGCGATGATCTCCCTGAACAACTCATCACAGCGTTCCAATCCGCCGATACCCCCTCAACGAACCTTCGTCCAGAGATATGTGCGAAGATAGTCGGTCTTCTCAGCAACCCCGAGACCTACAAACAGGTGTTATCGCGTCGTAATCTTTCGGCGCAACATCTCCTAGATTTCCTGCAGGATGTGAGTGAGCACATCAATCATTCAAGTAACTAATTTTAACTCCCTGGGCAGCTTTTGGACGATCCTTCCTCCTTTTCGGCTAAACCACCTCTAGTCCGAGTTTTGTTGAGACTTTCTCGAGTTTCTGGGCGACACCCTAGATGTCTCACGGTTGCCGATCTCAAGAAAGAGGGGATGCAGGTGGCCGCGGGGAGCTTTAGTGATCTCTGGAAGGGGTCGTTCCGCGGGAAGGATGTTTCGATTAAAGTTATGCGTCTATTCGAGACATCGGATATCCAGGTTTTGCTGCAGGTTTGAGTTCTGGTTTTCGCCTGACGCGGGCTGCTGAATTTTCTGAGCAGGAGTTTTCACGAGAAGCTCTCATTTGGCGTCAGCTTTCTCACCCAAATCTGCTACCATTCTATGGGCTCTACTTCCTGGACCGGCGGCTCTGTCTGATTTCGCCATGGATGCAAAATGGTAATGTATTGGCTTATTTGAATAATAAGCCTGCTCACATCAACCCACTTTCGTTGGTGAGGGCGCGACTTTATTGCAAAAATTTCTATTCAACTCTGATGATCCTGGTTATCGAGATCTTGGACGTTGCACTTGGCCTTGAATACTTGCACAAGAATAATGTGGTTCATGGAGATCTCAAGGCAGTGAGTCATCGACATACTTAAATTTCAACAGATTTCAACCAAATACACCCTAGATTAACATCCTCGTGACTCCGTCTCATCGAGCCTGCATCGCAGATTTTGGGCTTTCCTCCATTACCAACCCCATGACCTTGCGCTTCACCCACACGACGGTGGAACGTGGGCAAGGAGGCACTCCGCGTTACCAAGCGCCTGAGTTGTTTCAAGACGATACAAGGCACCATTTCGGGTCCGACGTTTATGCATTTGCCTGTGTTTGCTACGAGGCAAGTCTCATCACCATTTATGGTCGAACTTGGAATGATGCTCGTGCAGATAATCGTAGGAAAGATTCCCTTCCACGAAATTTCGAACGATATGAGTGTGATGCTCAAGGTAAGGGATGGAAAACGACCTTCCCGGCCGTTTTCCTGGGCTGGGACGCCGTCAGTGTTGGATGAGCTCTGGCACCTGCTTCAAGACTGTTGGAATGGGACATCGGAGCTCCGTCCCAAGGCAAATGAAATTGTCGAACGGCTCATCAGTCCCCCGCTTCAGGCGAGGACGTCGCAAGATACTGCAGACTGGGACGATGCATCCACCTCCAAAGCGCGTCGTGCTTTGCAGCCACCACCTCCGGCAATGACACTCACTCAGCTTGACATGCTGATTTCTGGCGAGTGGTGCTATGGCCCATGCAATGAATGCGAAAGATAAACAAATAGCCGGGCGGATGTGTTCACTGTTCGATAGGCAGGCAGTACTATGTATTATAATGTTTTGAGGCCGGTTTTCGCTGATTACAATACCCAATGGAACTGTTAAAATCAACAAACTCAACACTGTAGCCGAATAAGCCGCACTGATTGCATCTCCTGGATCACTGGATGGCCTTTCACATGCCCATCGGCATTGCGCGCACTTAGAATCGAGTGGAATGCACTGGTGCCACTGTAGACAGCGAGGTCCAGGAGCGTCGGCGGTAGGGTATTCCGTGGCACATCCCGTTTCTTTGCACCTGAGGTCTGGCCGTCTGAATATGGAACGAATTGACCGCCCGTTGCATTTTACGAATTTGCTCTCTCTCTCTAGGGTTTCTATTTGCTTGCTCGATGTGGAGATTGATTGAGTAGTGGATGGTTGTCTATGTCATCCTGCCGAATATAAGATAAATTCACAGTTCTGCAGCAGCCCGACCGTTAGGTTAACCTCATCCCCGTGAAGGTTTACTGCTCGTACAGGCTCTTTAAGGTTTGAAGCGACCTCTGAATTGGTTCAACCTAGATCTGCGACCATTGTCCTAATGGATTACTGACCGTTGACGAGGACACATGGGTGGAATCAAACTGTTGACAGTAGCTTGACACACGGAGAGGTTTCTGTTGCCGATACGCGGCAATGCTGAAACGGATCAATCATTTAACATCTGCCGGTCTGCAGGGATAATGTTGAAACCATTGATGTACAGAAGATATGGGGTCGAGAGAGGTCGTTTAGACGACCATCGACAGTGGCGTGCCTACTAGTACTTTCCATCAACTTCACCGCCCAAATTTTAATCACGGGCGGGGCGCGGGGAGGTCCCGATCAAGCAGCCGCGTCGACAGTTTCTTTCCAAGCACCCAAACACTTTTTGGCGTGAGTTAAAACACTCTCTGTGACGAGAGACGAGTGTGTGAATGGGCTACTTGGCCATTCTTGTGCGCAGTGAATTTTGTTTGATTCTAAATTTCACCATTTGCAAAACCGGCACAAAACTTTGTTTCCTCATAAATTGTGCCCCGGTTTTATCGAAGGCGGTCCGCTACAGTGATAGTTTTGCCCTTACAGATGTTGAGCTTCCCTACTGAAGACTGAACAACAAATTCATTTCGCCATAAAAACCACCGCGGAGATCAAAACGCTAAACTTGATGGATCGACGTCGCTAATTTTAGTGGGGACAAAAATGTAAATCGTTTGCGGTTCGTCTGCCCTCGGAAGTTACTGGTTATTACAACCAGACACACACAGTACCCGCGGGCGAAAGGAATCCGATGGACGTAAATCGAACCCCCTGAACAGAAGCGTATTCCGACCTTGATCGCATCATGATCGATCGCCACAACCATCAGCTGCCAAATGTAGACTTGTCTGTTACCGCACCTCTTTTCTCTCTCATTCACCACCACGCTCTCGGTGCCGATCCAACTTTTGAGTTCGCGACGCCGCAATATCCCTTGCGATGGCGCTGCTCTCCTGGCACCGTCTCGGTGTCCAGTCTACCTTTGACCCCCAGTACAAATTCGTCTCCTCGCCGGTCGTTTCTCCCGCTGTGCTCGCTGGCATCCGCCTCGTCCTCGCGCTCTATGCTCTCTGCACAATAACCACCGTTCTGGGCTTTGACGTCGCAGAAGGGGACGGCAATAGGTGCGCGCTCGCCCCATGATGTCTCACCGCATGTCTCTGATCTCCTGGCGCAATTTTCGTGCTAGTTTCTTGAGCTACTTCACCGAGCTATCGTATATCGGGCTCACTTCTTACTACTGGGCCGCCGCCGTGCAAACACTCGTTTACGCACGGTATGGTCGGTACCTCCTTCGCCGATGGCCACGACCACTGCAGGCGCTACACGTGTTGCTTCAGTCCACCATCACCACCTTTCGTGCGTCGTCGAGGTTTCCTTCGTTGACCATTTCGTACTGACAGTGTTTCCTTTGCTGCTTAGCCTCTATCGTTACTGTCGTGTACTGGGCTCTCCTCTCCTCGCCCGCAACATTCGCAACCAGACTCACCAGTGCGTTGCATTTCTTCCCTTCCCTCGAACTCTATCGTTCGATCCAATTCTCTTGGTCAATTCAACCGCACCGAATTAAACGGCTATTTCGGTGTCTAAAACTAGGCAAAAAAGTCGACGCATATGGAGACTGCCTGAGAGGCACATTCTGGGACACGCATTCATTCTTTATCATGGCGCCACAGTCTTCATATATGCCGGTTCCTCTTGTTGGTTTTGCCATCATTTGCAACTGCAAACGCTCTTTGCTCCATTTCTCTCCCGCTAACAAACCGAATCGTTCTCCCTATCGACTTTCCACTCCCCTTTAACCTAATTCCCGACTTCCGCTGACTCTACTTCCCGCAGGCTGGCAAAACATCTCCATCCACGCCATGAACAGCGCCTTCGCCCTCTTCGAAGTCCTCCTCTCCAACTCCCCGCCCGCGCCCTGGCTCACGCTCCCCATACACATCGTGCTACTGGGCGGCTACCTCGGCGTGGCGTACATAACGGACGCGACGCAGGGGTTTTATAGTGCGTTCTTTTCTCTTTCCCTCCCTCCTCACGCACCTCTTTTCAAATCGACACTAACGAATCCACCCCAGCCTACTCCTTCCTCAACCCGCACAAAGAACACGGCTTCCTCGCAGCGTACATCGTCGGCATCGCCGTCGGCGAAGCAGTCGTCTTCGTCCTCGCGCGCACCGTCGCGCTCCTACGCCAGCGGCTCGCGATCCGGCGCGGGATTTTGCTCGCCCACGACTCGGACGGCAGTAACAAAGAACGCACGGGGGAGGCGATTGACGAGTGGGAGGAGGTCGAGCGGCCTGTCCCGGGTGGGGGTGGGGGTGGGGCAAGGGCGAAGGAAGAGGGGGAGCCGGTGAGGATTATCGATTCGGGGGTGACGGTTGGGGAGGCGGTGTGATGCAATCGACGACTTGAACATAGATAGCTGCTTCCTTCCTTACAGTTACTCACTTATCTGCATCGTTATACTTACTTACTCGCTTTGGCCTCTGGCACTGGAATTTTGTATCCTACATGTCGTACGCAGTTGCATAGTTCCGACCTGTTGTTTTGGTGGGTGAAGGAAGAACTGGGGTACAGGTTTTACAGGGGCGGAAAGTGTTCAAGAAGAGATTCATCGCACAAGGGATGTTTTTCCTTCCTCTACATGACTTGAACAAGTGCGTTCTCCCTCCCAACCACGCCAAAAAGTTGGGTGTGTTGGTGCGATTAGGACGGTGAAGTTAAAGCTAATATTGACACTAAATAAATAATCCCGATTATCGTGCGAGGTATAGCTAGACACTTTCGACGTTACTTGGCCCTAATCATCTCGACTCCGATAGCGGGCAAGTGCAGCCGACGCCCCGTTCCTTCACCAGAGAACTCGATTGCATTCAAAGCATGGCCGCGTCGCGCATCCCCCAGAGATCCATTCCGACCCAGTAAGGGTAGCATCCCATGTGAAGTTTACCGTTGTAAAAGGGTATGCCGATGTCGAGCCTAAATGATAGTATCAGCATTCTGCTTATAAATAAAGGATTAAAATTGACCGGAATTTATCACGGCTAGTCGACCGCAAAGGCACCCGATGCGGGGAATTGAACTTGGCAAGGATGTCTGCCCCATCAACAAACAGATTTTCGACGTACAACGTGCCCTTGTCTATGAGCACAGTCGCAGAGCTGTTTTTGTCGAGACTGGCCCATTTGCCCACGTAGACCGAAGTGACGAGCTCAGCAAGAGATTTATCGATTGCCGGTTGAAAAATATCGAAAATGTCGTACGCGATTTTTGCTGCGTCAGGGTAATGGCCGGCCAAAAGAACGACGACACCATACGACGTGCCGGGATGTATGGCGTGATATCCTGCCATTGCTCCCAATGCTCGCGTCAGTTAAAGTCGCAAACGAATCAAGAAAATGAAACTTACATTTCCAGTAAATCTTTCGAAGGCGACCATTGGAATCGCGAGCCTTTATGATCTCCCACATAAAGCCGACCTCCGTCCAATTATCCTCCTCGAAAGCGTGGAAAGTATGCATCCAACTATCCACCGTCTGTTTGGAAATGAGGTTGCGCTTATCGATCGGATTTAATGGCGTTTGGAGAACGGTGATGGAATCGCAAAGACGAAAATTGTCCCCCTGCTGGGTTCATCGCGTCGAGGAAGTCTTGGTCCTTTAACATGCGTCAGAAAGTTCGAATATCCGAAAATTTAACACGAACAGCAACTTCCGGGGCTAGCGATGGAACAACAACGAGATCTTTATTCGACTCTGTGGTCACTGGTCAGGAAGTGGCTGCCATTCAATCCTAACGGATCGAAAATGTCTCTCTTGAGAAGGTCGGCGTACGCTGAAGGCTCTTTTGCTCCGTTTGTGGCTCGATTTGCTACCACATGGGCAAGTCCAATGATTTTATATGTACCTCCATTCCGGGGGACGCAAGGTTGGAATTTCTTCAAGTTGGCTCGCCGCGGAAGGAAACGGAGTGATCAATGCGAAACGGAACGGCCAACGCGTTAAAGCAGAAGACGGGCATGATATGTATATTCGAAAGACGAGGAAGGGATTCAAAGTTGGTTGTGTTCACAAGCCTTCAGAAAACCGGACAAGGCAGGATGACGATAGCCCACAAAGCTTTATACTCAACTTCAGCTCAGATGCAACTCGCCCTCGTTATTGAGGCCACGCCCTGAACTTTTCAACCACACGTAATTCCTCACCAACATGTTCACAGTGGACGCATTTTCAAACAATTACAACACTACTCATTGGACAAAAATTCCATAAGATTGTCTCTGGTAAGGGCACCCTTAGATGGTATCCGAGCAAAAGGTTACTCCGATATCAGCCTGAATGAATCACCGGGGTGAATTACGGTCAAACCGTCGGAATGTGTTACTCACCGCGCCTGGGCACGTCGCATCCCCGGTATTACAGCTGGATGCATTCGCGCCTAATCCGAATCAATAAAGGTTCCAAGTTAAAGAACGCCGAGCCAAACGCACAAATAGTCCCTACGCCAGGGCATTCCGAGAAAAAACTTGTGATGGATGAGTAAGGCAGTTAAGAGATGGGTGGTTGGTAACGTACTCGGTGCTGACTTGGATGAAAGGCGTCAATCTACTCCTGCGCTGGAGATGAGTGCCCGAACTTCGCGCAAAGAGGCTGAGGCCTACTTCAACGAAATCGCCATTGATGTCACAGTCGGCCCCACCGATGCCAAAACCGATGTGTTGTAGACCTTAGTAAGGTCATTGGAGCAACAAGGTTCTGCCAGAGTAAATTCGCGTGATGTCCTCAGCAAGATGCAACGAAATTTACCCGTTTGCAAAACTCTGCGTGGAGGGGTTAGGAAAGAAAAGGAATTAACCCATTACGCACCCCTGAATCTCGACGGGAAAAAAGGTGGGGTTGATAAACGCCACCGCGTCGCCGCCTGGTGTACTTGCAACCGCTACGATCTGACCATTTTGGACAATCGTTGGGGTTCCAAAGCCGCAGCTGGGGGCGTTGATCAGAAAATATCCATGCTCATATAAAAAAGAACCTACTCGTTGTTCAACACTACAGCGAAAGCCTTAGCCGAAGGGATGGCGAGGAGTGTTGAGAGCAAAAGGCGGTGGAACGTAGAAAGCTGCATCGCGTTGGGGTAACCTCAAGGCTTTCGACTGAGCATTTAAAGCAACCGAGTTGCGTTCCCAGGGTGGATGAACTTGAACAAAGTTGACACATCGTAACACTTATCAGGTACAGGCACCTGATCATGTCCGTTCATTCTGAGAACCGCCGGAGTTCTTTCTTCCTGTGTGAATTCATGATACGAACGAGGAAGGCTGAATATATTTCTTACTGGCCGCGGCGTCCAGATTACTTCTAGAATAATTTGGAGAAATAAGTTCTCAACTATTCACACCCTTATCCGACCTTTCCAAGGGGGAATCGGGATTAAAATTTTGGATGTAGGGTCGAATTCGACCTAAAATGAGGGCCGGCAATCGATTTCTAATTTTTTTAGAATTTTTCCGATTTCTTTTCCAAATTTTCCCACGAGGGGGGGGGGGGAGGGGGGGTCCGGTCGAAATTTTTGTGAAAAACGCTCTAATGAATGCGTTCATTTCAGGAAAAATGTCAAAAAAATCGGTGAAAATATTCGCCTCAGCCATCAAAATTGCGACATCTCCACAACCTGAACTCGTATGAACCTGGAACCTTCAAATATTGATTTCCCGCCCATTCTTACCCCCGAATTCGACCCTACTCCGAAATTCTAATCCCGATTCCCCCTTGGACCTTTCTAAGCTAAAAAGGGGCCACCGAGCGGGCAGACCGGTGGGCGCCGCGGCAAAGCGGTTGGCGAAGACGGTTCCATGTCAGCGTCAAACGTGGGTGACTTGGCGCACGAGGACACAGAGATTAGTCTAATTGACCGGTGTCTATGATCGTTTTCGATTCGGAAGGAGATGCCGAATGAACCGTGAGAGAAAGATTAGCGAAAGAAGAGTACGTTGAGACGTATCAGCTTATTTTGTTGTAGCACTTGGCACAGACCTGCAAAATTCGGTAGCGGTAATATTGTCGAACCCCAGCTCGAGGTGGTGCCTTCCGCTGCTTCTGGACCGGAGTCTCGTTAGGCCCCGGAAGACAAACCCAATCATCACCAAACGATCTCACCCGTTGTCCCGGTTGGGGTCTCCGCAACAATTTCGCTCATTCTTAAACATGGCAGTTCTCAACTGTCGTCCTGGCAGCTTACACAGGGCCAGGGCCTTTGTGGGACATCGCAGTTCGCGTTCTGTCTCACCTTGTGGGCTGCGGGGATATTGACTTCGCGGGTGAAGAATGAGCAGCCTCAGCATGGTTCTACTGTAGGTCCAAAGCTCACCCAACGAGGAAATTACTTGTCTGCCCAATTCCGTGCACAGGCATGCTCACATCATCATCCGGCGATGCCGATAAAACCGAGGGTGGAAAACATCTCGGCAGGCATTCCCGGCATGATTTTAAGTACGTTCGGAGGGCGGCCGAGGCTCTCCGCACGGCTGCGAGTGTGGCGGCAACTCGGCGTCCTTCCTTCAAGTTGATCCACCCTCGGCATTTGATCCCGGTTTCATTCTCTCGGAGTCCCTTCTCTAGGCTTTGAACACACCATAACCACAGAGTCTGAGAGAAATAAACTCGGAAAAAGCGTGTTATTCGCGACATTGAACACGGGTAGAAGTTACAGGCTAATTAAACAGCCAAAATATCCGATTCTTTCCAATCACCAGTCGCGCTCAGAGCGTGATGGGAATGCAGTTGATAGCGATGAGACCGCCTGCACAGAAAAATATTAGCATCGAACACATGCGCTAAAAGACGGCGGAAACTTACCCCACTCCTTGTCGGGAGCATCGCAGGTGACGGTAGTGCCGCCGCAGTTGTTTCCGATGACGGTGATGGGGGAGCAGCTCAGGCCAACGTCGACGAGGAGGCCACTGATGTCAAGACCGAGGAGGGCAGCGACGAGGCTCGCTGCGCCGTTGCTGGACGGGACGACGCTCGAGCAGCACTGATTCGAGGTCGGCGGCGTCACCGGCGGGGTGGTGGTCGGAATGGCGGCAGCAAGGGTCTGAGCGAGGTAATTAGCGTGCAAACGACGAATGGGTGGAGGAAAGGGCCTACGATGAGCACCGAGGTGACAACGACGGAGAGCTTAGAGAACATGTTTATGTAGTTGGGAGAAGGCTTGAACGTGGTGGTGTTCGAGTGAGGATTGAAGAAGAGGTCATCTCCCTTTTATACGTTTTCCGTTCAATGTTTTCCGCGGTTCTCCCTGACGGCGTAAGTTGCATTTGGGCTCAACGGGCATAGCGCAGAACTGTGGAGCCGTGGAGCTATTAGACATGGAATGGAACTAAAGAGATGGTGGATCATGGGGAAAAAAATGAATGTTGCGTACAACGTGCATTCCCAGGCTGGACAGAGAAGTCTGCGAGGCTGTTTGACACGGTGAATGTTGATGGTCTCGATGAATGAGTGCGTACCGCGGATTTTTACCCGTTTTGCGTGACATGTAAGCTACAAGCAAAGGCGAGGGGGTTCCAGCGATTGGTTCGATTGGACTTATTCATGTAGTCCAGGGGCAGCTACGATTGTACTCTGGATTTGTGTCCCCGGCGTCATTGACACTAATCACGGGCTGGGCAGACAATTTTAGCAGGTGCGGAGATCCGTGACGGTGTTCGACACGGTGCATGTTGTAGCCCGGTGGGCCAAGAGAGCAGTTACGAGAGTCTCTAAATTTCGAGTTGCGGCTTTCTGCGGAGGAAGAGCGAAAATACGGGCTTGCGCAACGTCACCGACTCCGAGTCGTCGTGGCATAGAATTAAAAGCGCCCGAGGTGCAAAAACAGAGAATGCTGTGAAGATGACACGTCCTTGGGAGTGATTCGTTTGGATGTACACGAAGAGAAAGTGGTGTCGAATACAAGTTTGGCGTTAACGATCGACAGTTGAAGAGGCTAAGAGTGAAAGTTGAGGGCTCCTGTTGTGTCCCAGTTGCGTTAAAGTGAAGTTTCGAGGACCGTCGTGCTGGGGTGCTTGTGGCCTCAAATTCAAGAGGGGATTGGCAGTGAAGGCAGACGCGCATTTAGTTTGAGATAGGGAGTTGGACAAGGCGATCCCTTCCAGAGCACCACAGATGACTGCTGTTACATTCCCAGTCGTCGGTCACTGGCAAACCAGGGAACAAATTATGTGCACTGCGCAAGCATAGTTTTCACCTGCCGCGGGGAGTAAAGTCCCAGAAATCGAGGACGGTAGGCGACACAATAAGAATTCAGACGCCTGTTGATTCTCGGGAGTGTAAATGTGCTGAAAAAAAAACGATTTTCCATCGGCACGTGAGCAGAGAACGTGGATATTTGCTGGGGCGTAATTGAAGGGCGGGAGAAGAGGTTCGTGAGCCAGTCGTTCGAATAGTCGCACCAGTCGGTTGCTAGCGCCGTTGACCAGCGCTTGCGCCCCTGCTTGGAATATCGACGCGCGCGGCGTAGGTGTTTGAGTTGTGTTTGTATTTGAAGAACTTTTGACGAGGTTGAGGGAAGATACTAGTACTGTGTCTTTGAAGCTTGAAGCCGCTCAAAAGCCGCTGCTCGTCGATGAGTCAAGGAGCGATTTGTGATCTCCCATCAATTACGGCTGCGCCACTTCATCCCAACCGCCATGTCGTTTTTTACCCGAATTTTTTGCATGCGTTCAGCGAGCAACGAGCATAGCTTTTGCCGCGCAGTGGACGATTTTGCCAAGATTTCCGCAAGCTAGTCCAGTCTCGCAGAATGCAAGTCTCAGTCCGTACTCAGTGCTTCCTCGCCGCCGCCGCTTTATGCTTAGGCAATTGAAGACGATTGAATCAAACTCTATAGTGCCGATTTACCTCATATTTACATGTGGATCCCGGAAGCGAACTGGCCTGACGTTACACGTGCTAGGAAGCTTGAAAATTTTCCTCTTCCACCTTCATGCCGCCGAAACCTCCACAAATGTTCCAAGGCGTCAAATTCTTCGTTGGGACCTGCGCTCCCGAGGGCAAGATCGCTACCCGGCTCCTGCACAACCACGGGGGAAAACAAGTCGCCTCCGTCCCTGAGGCGACGCGCATCGTCAGCGACGCGCGCCACTTTGAGCGCTACCAAGATCTGGAGGCTTTTTGCAATGCAGATATCGTGACGGTAAGTCCTTGATACTGTTGGTCCAACCAGTCTCCAACGCAAATGGTGTTCGTTAGCCTGAGTGGGTCTACGCCTCGGTCAAGTCGGGTAGTAAACGACCGTAAGTTCCCAGTACATTTCATGCGAGTCCAAGGCAAACGGTACTTCGAAGCTCTCAATACTATTCCCCCGATCCCACCAAGTTTTTCTCGTCAATGGTTCTGTCAGCCGTCGGGGTACGCATTCCTGCACCCGCTTCAGTTTCTTGAGCTGAGTCCTTTATCAGCCATCGGCGGCGGTCAACGCAGACGCCATCCGCGGTCTCCTCACGCACTACGGTGGTCAATGGCTTACGGTACCGACGAGCGAGGTGACGCACGTTATTGCGGAGACCACTACGGCGGATTTTGACTGTGAGGGAATTCGGCCCGTCGTGGTTTCTCTGGAATGGTTCACGGACTCGGTGATTCAAAAATGCATACTTCCTACTGCCGGATACACCCTCCCTAGACCGCAAGCCCAGCCAACGAAAAGCGTGGGTGCAGTTGCCCGAATCTTGCGGGGGTTCTGCAGGGCTGTGCGACGGAAAGCTATCTCGTCGGACGATCAAGCTCCTTCCACAGACAAGACGACGGGCTCGGAAGCCCGACGATTCTGTAACGCTCTCCTCCTTGCACTGGACGACGAGAAGAAGTGCGGGTCTACCCCAGTCCTTCCCTTTGAAATTCTCTCCGAAATATTCCTCACAGTCCGGGACGTCGTCCTCACGGAATCACCTTCTCCGAGCAACCTACTCCCAATCTCGCAGGTTTGCGTTCACTGGCGCGGCGTCGCGCATAATACCGCCACGCTCTGGACGCAAATGAACTTGAACTTTCATTCCAAGGGCCACTTTCGGCGCATTCTCCAACTCATCGAAGAATGGGCAGAGCGGAGCCGTCCGTATCCGCTCTCTATTAGTGTCCGCAGCTGTTGGCCGCGCCCGCACAATCCCATTATCGATTTTATCCTCGCCCACGCTGCACGCATCCGCGAGCTCTCCCTGCAACTCCCCGCCACACACTTCCATCCCTTCCTCGAACTCAACGCCAAGAAATTCCCTCTGCTCGAAACCCTCACTCTTTCCATCATCCCTAAAGCCGAGGCCACCTACGACGCTACCTCCGGCATCTCTCGCTTCGAATACTTTCGGGAGAATACTGCTCTCAGCGACATTCCTGACGAGGGGATGCTCTGGGCAAACATGGCGGACAAAATCAAGCTCTTCAAGGGTATGCCGCGTTTACGCAGCTTCACCCTCGGCGCCACAGCATGCCAGGGCGTCGACCCGCAGCGCGTGCTGCCTCTCCCGTGGCGCAGCCTAACGTGTATCGACCTCGCGTTTGTCGCACTCGACGTGTACGACGTCGCGTCCCTGCTGCCCCTTTGGGTCAACGTGGAGAAGTTGAGCTTCGCGACGGACGCGTCTGCGGGGGCATTCATGCCGACCATTAAACGGCTTTGGTTTCCTCAACTGACCGAGCTGAGCTGGAACGGCCTCGGCGCGGACGCCGTGTCGATATTCGAGCCCATGGTCGTTCCGCGCCTACGCAAAGTGACGCTTCGCGGCGCATGCGGTGTAGCCCTCCGTCAACTGCACCACCATTCCAAGTTCACCACGCTCGAGTCTTTGATACTCGACTACGTGCACCTCGAACTGACCACCTTCTCGCAGTTTCTCCGCAGCATGCCGAGTCTGGTAACGCTCGAGCTGCGAGGGTCTCTCGCGGTTTCGGATAAACTGCTGGAGTTCCTCACTTTTGATGCGAAGAAACCCGTTCTCCCGCGCTTGGAGACCCTGGTTTTGTGCGACGAGACACAGCTCTTCAGCGCCAAGACGATGCTGAGCATGGTCGAGTCGCGCTGGCGATTGACCCCGCTTACGAAGCTGCAAATAGCCGCCAGTGTGCAGCGGGATGATGTTGGAGGGGAGAGGCAGCGCATTGGGCGGGAGCGGGTGATCAAGTTCGTGGAGGAGGGTCTGGACTTGTCCTACGAGTGTTTTTGACTTGCGTGTATTTTTTGGTTGTTCCTCGGTCCTTGAGAGGCCCATCTTGCTTGCATACTATTGGTTCTATGATCTAGTATTTCTCGTTTTACACCTGACTTTTGTATCACTTTTTGTTTTACCAGTTGACGTTGCGATTTCTTTTTCCACTGATATCGTCTGCGTTAATTCCAGATATTGCAGGATCGTATCTCAGTCAGCGCCGTAGAATATAAGGCAGAGAGGCAGTTGTTTGAGTCTCGGGGATTTTGAGCTGTATTATCCTAAAGGCTCAGAAGGAATTGAGGTATGAAAAGAAAAATCCAGGATAGAATTCGGGGACACACACCTACATGACCTCAACCAGACCCCAACAGGCTTTTTGAAACTTTCTGCGGTGAGATTGCCACGTTTCTGTCGACAACAACGCGCGCGCTCTCATTTTTTGGAAGCTCAACGTTGGATGTTGGGTTGAACGTTTGAATTGAATGGTTGATCAATCTTTCGTGATTGATAGTGAGAGACGCACAGCCTTTTATCCTTCTCCTTCCGCCTCCATCCCAAGCTTCACCAGAAACGATGCAAGATGAATTCTGGGAGGACAATAACGCCGCCATCAAGTACTCGGGCAACTGGGCTCGCAGCTATGGTTCCATTTACCACGGCTCCACCGTCATGAGAACCAGGCAATTGGGCGACTCGATGTCTGTCAAGTTCAAAGGTTTGACCACTGAGGCTCTCCTTGAATGCTAATGAACTGACTGACCTTTTCCATGTTAGGGTCCACGATCAGACTCATGGGCGCGCAGGGCTGGGACCACGGCAATTTCATCGTCAATCTCGACGGCAAGGAGACCACCGTCGACGGATATTGTTGTGGGACAGGCGGCGGAGTACCACAAGTCATTCAATTTGAGGCCACCGGGCTGACCACAGGCCCTCATACTCTCGATGTCACCAATTCTGCCGCAGGTCCGTATGGGACGGTGCTTGAGGTCGACGCGCTTCTGTCAGTGATGTCGGATTACCGCACAATGCAGGAGTTTTGACCTGATTCTTTTTAGTATAAGCTCCCATCAAGACACCCTTCTGGACAATCTTTATTTTCCACTCATAACGTTATTCGTTTGCGCGTTGGTTTTCGCTGTCCTGCGCCGCCGCCGCCGCCCACTGCGACTCGCGAACACAACCTCACAGCAAACGATCCCCCTCTCGTCATTGGATCTTGTAACACCCCTGCCCAACCACGACAAGCGTACCCTTCCACAGACTTTCCCCAATGAGGGATATTCCACTCCCGGGGCATCTAGTAGCAGCGGGGGGATGCCTCCGAACTACACCCCAGCACCGCAGGCGGACGACTCCGAGCTTGTCGAGCGCATTGCACAGCGAGTTGCGAGACTCGTGCAGCAAGATGCTCCCCCCACCTATGAAACAACCACCGCGGCCGCGTCACCACCCTGAATAATTCCGATGCTTTGAAATTTGTACATTGTCCGTCAATGTATTGTATTCACTACTTGCATGCCACTTCCTCGTTAATTTTTCGCGCTGAATCACCGTTCGATACGGACCAAGGACGTCCGCTTCGATTCAGAGGAACGGACTCCATCCCAATAGATGTCAGCGACTCGTTTTACCATGTCGCTGGGAAATCTAGTGTCCTGCTTCTCTTGGCTTTCCTCGGGGTCGCGGTCTCCGATCGCGACGACGCCAACGTCCAACCGTAACGGCCCTCGGAGGATTCCGACTTCCTCGCAACCTCAACCGCTTGACTTTTAGGTTCGAACAATCCTGCTCATTGACAAACAAATCGAACTTCCGGTCGTCGTCCGCTTCCATACGCTGAGACGAGTATTGGGTGGGTCACCATTCTCCCTGCCTCAACTAGCTCAGCCTCGGTGGACATTGTACATTTGCATCAATCGTTCAACTGGAAGTACATCGTTTATCATTCTTGGCCAAGAGGGACTTTGTGGAGCATTGAGGGCTTGGCTTTCTTAATTTTGCGTAACCCGTCGTTGGTGACGTCGAGAAAGCCCTTGTATCTTCGCTCTTCGTCCGCAGACCTCACGCCAAGCCGCAATTTGGAATTTATTGTCAAGAACTAAATTCAGAGAGTCTCGTAACTGCTCTCTTTACCCACCGGGTCACAATATGCACCGCGTCAAACAGCTTCACGGATCTCGGCACCTGCTAAACTTGTCTGCCCAGCCCGGGATTCGTGTCAATGACGCCGGGGACTAAACCCCCAGCACAATCATAGCTGCCCCTGGACTACATCAATAAATCCAATTGAAACAATCGCTGGGATCCCCTCGCCGTTATATTGGCGTAATTGTCATGCAAACCGGGCAAATCGAGGGACAGCATCTTTATGCCGAACTGCCGACACACCCGAACAGCCCTTCGGCACAGTGCGGAACGCACCGGGAGATCATGCCGTGATGCCTGCCGGGTCGTCTTTCAACGGCATGAGGCAATGAAAAGTCGTATATTCCGGGAGAGCTAGGGATATCGCTACGCCCTTAAGGCCTGGCTGTTTGAAACGTCGGTCTCGTATTCGATGTAATGCTAACCGTGAATATTTTGCGACCTCCAGATTGACAGCGAGGTTGAGCTTCAAGCTCGTGGGCCAGCCTTTCTTCTCTGTTTTGCCGGATTCAATCTGAGCTGGAGGATCAGAGAAGATCGCACTTCCAGGACTCAGCGAAGGCGGCAAGCGACGAGGAACAAGGTATCTCGCACCAAAGAGAGACAGCCAACTCTTCGATGCGAATACAATGCATATCTGCAATACGGTCAGAGCCATGTTCAAGCAAAGCAACAGCAAAATCAGTCCCGAAAGATGGTGAATTGAAGGCATCATGGTAGGAAATCTACTAGCCGTTCTTCGAATGAACGTATGCATCATAATGTATAGATATAGGAAGGACTCCTCACCTGGTACTGTAGCAGCGGCAAACTCAATGCTTAGACCTTCTCGTCGACACCAAGCATAAAGATGGTTAATTGAAGGCGTCATGGTAGGAAATCTACTAGCCGTTCTTCGAATGAACGTATGCATCATAATTCATAGATATAGGAAGGACTCCTCACCTGGTACTGTAGCAGCAGCGTACTCAATATGGCTTGGACCTTCTCGTCGACACCGACAATAAATATCTGCAATCTGGTTAGTGTGGTCATTCAAATAGCAACGAAAGCAAGTGAGAGGAGAAAAGTCAGTCCCGAAAGATGGTTAATTGAAGGCGCCATTGCAGAAACTCCGCTAGCCGTTCTTCGAATGAACGTATGCATCATAAGAATGCCTACAGGAAGGCACAAAACTGGGAAGAACTCTCACATTGTGTACAGAACGGCTTGGCTTCTGGCGCGAGACGCTAACCGTTTCATGCTTGATCGCAATAATGCATATCTTTAATCTGGCTAATGCTCTGATGCATGGCAACAAATTTTGAGACCGCCTTTATTGAGGATACACCTACCGGTCGTCAGCACGTATCATGAAGAAGAAAAAGGATTACTCACGGCACTGAGCTCGACAGCGACGAAAGATTTAGATATCAGCTGGAGAGTGAAGGAAGTAGCTATGGAGGCATTAGGGACGCTCTGGCATCAAGGAGGGACGAAAGCCACGCACCGAAGGATGATCTAGTTTCTAGACGATCGGTACGTATAACAAGACTTGGGCATCACGGAAGTGTGCTATTGGGACCAGCGAGGGATCTATGAACCAAACTATGAGAGGACATCGACGTCGAGGTGAGGGAGGAAAAGAGAGAGTTGTTGACGCATGTTGTTTACAAACTTTTCTTTGATCATGATGGTACATAGCCGAAGTGATGCGGTAACGGCAAAATTGATGCGAGTGAACTATTACTAAGTTCAATCTGGACTCTGGAGAGATTGAAACAACTGATTATGCAGTAAGTAGCGGAAATGCAGGCGCTCTATCAGGGCCTAGGTATAATTGAATCTTGCGCAGTATACGTGCTGCGGTTGAACTAGTTTAACGGCAAACGTTAAAGGTTGTTCAGGTTGCTATAGAATCCTGTGCTTGAGAGCCTGATTGAGAGCGTGGTCCCTGATTGGACGAGGCCACTGAACGCTTGAGCTCGACCTATGCGTTGGGCAACTCGTAGTCGTCGGCACCTGCCAAAAATATCAACATCACGTCTTTCTCACACATACGGCAGACCATCATTTGTAATGGACAACATAACGGTATTAACGTCAGGAACGCGGAGCTGATCGGATGATTTTCACCCAGGAAGTCATTGCGGTTGCGGAGAGAGATAGAAATTTTGACGCCTGCCAATACATTGGCGACGATCAGGTTCAATGGTTGATCTTTCCGAGTCCAAGCCGGGAGAACGGGGATATCAGAGATAGTCAACAGCTTGGTCAACCATCGTATGAGTTTGCGTGCCGTGGTCCGTGTGTGCCGTGGCGCTGTCTGAGCGTCTCCCGATCAAACTGTCCACAAAACGCCTTCGAATGTGTTGTCTCTTAGGTCGTGTGGTGTTGCCTTGTATCTCTCATCGCCTAGCATCGCCTGAGTCAATCGATTCGATCCTGGAGGCTTGGAGGATAATATGTGCCGACGTCTATGGGTGGATTTCTAGTCTGAAAGCGGCCGTTTGAACCAAAAGAAGCTGAAAGAATTCGAAGAGATCTGCAGTGATTGATTGATGGGGATTGGCGGTTCTTGTCCCCGGCTGCGGAACCGCCGGACGGTTCGAATGTTGGAAATTACAATACCACACTGGGGCCTCAGTTGAGGCAGGCGCTACTTACTAGAGGGCCATCTCAGTTCTACTGCTTCCATGCGCGAAGCCACGTATTTATATTTCCAGGATTGTAACTTTGTACAGTGGTGTTTCAAGCTCGCCAACTATGTAGGGGACTTATATGCTGGCAAGGAAAGCAATCGATGGAATTGTCGCGTATAAGTATTTTTACTATCTTTACTTTGTCTTTACTACATAACGTGCTATTCAAGTTGCTGGCACCGCCTCGCGCCATTTGATTCAATTACAGTTCGATTGCTCGCGCTATTCGCTGTTGCGAAGGACGCCGAGGGATGGTCCATATACGCAGTGATTCGAACGGATTTTTTTCGACGCCGGCACTATGCAGTTCAACCGCAAGTTAAAACGCAGCGAAGTTGCCACGTGCAGCGCATCAGAGACAGGCACTGCTCCGCGATGACCAAATTGGCAGCAAAGCTCGTGGTATCGAAATCTCAGATCCGGGTGGGGCTTGGAAACCGAGATCCTTGAACGCACACGAGTAAGCGAGGGTGTTAATGAATCATGACAGGGAGACGCCGGGCTATAAAGCATCAGGCACTCTGGCTCTGAACCCAACTCAACTTGTACTAAGCCCCGATAACTCAACTTATACTAAGCCCCGATGGCTTACTCCCCCTTCGAAATACCGAAACGCGCCGCCGTGGCCTGCAGTATG